>LPNX010201322.1:15110-25603 GCA_001517045.1 Pseudotsuga menziesii
CAATTACAAATACTATATATAAGTATTCTACATTGAAATCTAAGATAAATAAACCATTAAGCCCTTTCAAGGTCTGCACCATTAATACCTATTACCTACTAAATCATTCCATTAAATAAACATCATCATAAATAAATAAACAAGAGGCATCGTGACAATTCTTTTGGTCCAAGATTTCATCTATGTTCCGACACTAAATCACTCATAACTATTAGTTATAAATTAGCGAAGTAAAACATTTAAAAACAAATTAAAGAACTTTGGAATTTTTAAATAGAGGTCACGATATGGAACCATGTGGGTTCATAAACCCAAGTTGCACGCCTCTATAAAAACAACCAAAACATATTTTCCTAAAGAGTAACCAAATTACATAACTCCCCAAGTCATCCCATATAACGACTTAAAGAGTAGATAAAATCATAGATAGGAATCTTTTCCATTTTAATAAACCATATCAAATTCGCTACATAGTTCTAATAATTACAATGGGAACAGGAATAAAATCGTGTGGGCATACAACCCCAACTCACATCTATAATTAAAAATTATCATATACATAGTAAGGGATTGAACAAATCAAGCTATCGCAACAATCGTGGGAGGGCTCATGCCATACATGGCATGGCCTCAACCCATGCGCTGTCAATTACTACCATAAAGATCTAATTAAAACACTTAAATATATAGTCCATAAACAAAGGGGAAATACCATTTTTAACCCACATAGCAAACAAATAGGGTGGAATTAATCCAACACATACACAATAAGCACATTAACCATTTTAATTTTCCTAAAAAAACAATATATATATTTACACAGTAATGCCATTATTACAGTTAAGTTTTACATAGTCACGCTACGGGCTTTGGAACCATTGCAGGCAATGGTGCTGCCCAGGCATGAAAGCCCCAAATCCCAAAATAAAAATTACCATAACAAATAATTACACCAATCCTGTAAGAGATTCGCTCAATGGCTTAACATCCTTAACAAATATTGTCAAATCCAAGTCTATCTACATAGGCCCGAAGGCTCATCAAACCCCGTAGAGAATACCCAAACCAAATGACTCAAATAAAATATAGACATGCCGAGGGACAACAATTGTAGGATTTTTTGGCAAGTCTTACCTTACACCTTGGGTACAACCGTCAAACCAACAACAACGCTTGAGCCACGCTACTCTTCAGACATAGAACGAAATGAATTGCAGACATAAAACCCAAAACGAAGCATACCTTCAAATCCTGGAGGTCACCTCCATTTTTCCCTTGCGTAGAGCCAAGACCAAACCCCATAAAACCAAGTGAATGAAAAGTCTATCTTGATCCAAGCCTTAATCTTGGGCTTCCATGAAAACCTAGGTGCATTAATCGAATGAGTTGGTATCCACTTTCAAATCCAAAAACTACTTTTCTATAGTTTGATATTGTCGCTTCAACGTACGGGTCTCCATTCCCATGCGAGGATTAAACCCCATTAACATATCGTTCAACCATATGGTATATTTCTCCACCCTAAAACATATCACAAGGTTTAAAATATTACAAGGTTATGTTTAATTTATAGTCGATATATGGTATGCACTAATCCAATGTCAAGCCACAAGGCATAAGTATTAAAGGTAACCTGTAAACCATAGGCTTGAATACTTAATACAATACGTCTTCCCTAAACTTAATGCTTAGTAAACATGGCATATGAAATATGCCATGTTAATAATTAAACTTTCAAAATAAAATCAAAGGTCTGGCTTTAAACCAAGTTCATAACCTCCAAAGAGAAAACATAGCTTATGCTAATATTGCTAATAAAATAAACATAGAACGTTTGGCCATAGACAAAAAAAAAGGATAAAAATTCCTCCAAGGTCGGTGACAAAGAAGTGGTCAACAGGTCATGAGTACAAGTAAGTACTCAAATCATAATGCTTCTGTATGTTTCTTTCTCCAATAAGCTCGGCAACAGTATGCTTTTGGGCCCGCGTAACATAATTTCACGGTTAGAAAATAATAAAATTTCCTCCAATGTGTGCATTAATGAACAAGAAGAGCTAATTAGTGGGAAAGAAGAAAATATGAAGAACATTGTTCTAGAGCTACAAACAAAGGTTGGCTCGTTAGCTGATGAAAGGGAATGATTGTCAGAAAAATAGAGAGCTAAGCACTGAAGTAATTTTCCAAAAGTCCCAGTTGAATGAGTATAATGCGAAATTGTCTCTCTTGAAAGATGAGATGGAGAAAAATGAGAGTGTTTTGGAGAAATATAGAACAAAAAAGGATGATTTGCAATGCGAGTTCAACGAATCCAAGGAAATTATTCAGAATTTGCTTTCCAAAACTGAAACAATGGAAAATAAATGAACAACTTTGAGCAACTGGTGAATGAAGGAGTCGAAGAGTTCCTAGAGCAGCATAAGGTGATGGAACATTCTATTCCCCAATGAAATGAAATCCTACAAGAAGAGGTGGACAACTTTGAGTGTTTTCTAGTTGAAGAGTTGGACAGTGCTCTGCATTCTTTCAAGAAGGATGGAGAGTCTGATATGCTGGAAATGGAAAATTCGAAGCGAAACCATGTGCATGAACTTGTGGTCTTTATCAATTCCAAAGGCACAAAGCATGTCATAACCAAAACACTGCCAATAGGCGGGATTCCTGTAAATTCTTACGAATCTCAATTTGCAGCAATTTTTGTTATCTGGTAGTTTTAACATAGGGTATTTAATCTAGGCGATCAAATTAATATTGTTGGATTGAAAATATCACCATTTTAAAGTACGGTATTTAATTTATGAGAGAAACTTAATATTGTTGAAATAGCAATTTTCAATAACAAATTTGATCAAAATTTGGCCAAAAAAGTTTTAGTTGTTTTTTCATCTAAGAGCTCGGGGGATGCTAAGAATTTTTGTATTCTCTTTTCCATTTTTTTAGTTGCAATTTGATTTTTAAAATTTTTATTTTAGCTCAATTTTCTATTTTTTCTATTATATTTAATAATAAGTTTAATGTTATTTATTTGAAACGTTGTTGGGCAATATTGCTTATTTATTATCTTACTTGCGGCTAAGTCAGGTCTCACGACTCCCACAATGTAAAATCATTGAACTCTTAGCACATAGGGTCATTTAATATCTTGATATTATAATCCATGGATATTATAACCAATTAATATATTATAAATCATGGTTATAGTATATTTTATGGTCAAAATGTGGTGGATAATTTTAAAATGGTAGTTTTTAGTGGTTGGATTTGCATAATGAGATGATTCAAGAGTAATTAAATTCCATGAATCCATTTATGTAATAAGAATTGTAATTTAGAGAGTAAAAATGATATTTTCAGCAATAAATCATGGTGCCAAATTCAAAACAAAATAGCTGAAAAAAATGCAAATCCTCTAAACTTTAGTCCATTTAGAAAAATGAAGAACACAAAACATAAAATTTTGACCATGTTGGCCATGTAATTGTTATTAATTGTGTAACATCCCTCTCACATACCCTAGATATTTTGTAATTACAGATGTTATTGTACTTGTTTTCGGGAGATGAGCTAAAGGCCAAGGCCCCACTAGAAGAAAACCTTGCAGCTTATATAATTTAATTACCTAAGTGGAAAACTTAGGGTACATAAAACAACCACACAACTTAACGAGGGGCCAACTAAACTCATAAGGGATAAAAGGGAATAAGTAAAAGAGCCATAATGGATACCGTAGTCTTACGTATCATTTGGGTTTTGGCAGTGTTAGAGATAAGGTCTACACCCACGAGGGATACCTGCTTCACTAAAACTTATCCCAACCGAGACACCATAACTAGGTACTTTACCCTAATATGATTAAGCCTAGATAAAATGAGTTGCACTCATTTTAGCATCAACATAGAAGAGTTAAGGAGTTAAACTAAAAAGAGTTAAGATGAGGAGA
Organism: Pseudotsuga menziesii; assembly: GCA_001517045.1. Lineage (NCBI taxonomy): Eukaryota > Viridiplantae > Streptophyta > Pinopsida > Pinales > Pinaceae > Pseudotsuga > Pseudotsuga menziesii. The sequence goes on from LPNX010201322.1 coordinate 19,051, forward strand.
AAAGCAACATAAGGAGCTAATTGTCAATGAACTATAGGTAATAGTCTCCTTAAAAATAATAAGAAAGATAGCACCTTCAGCACACCTCATTTGATAAATATCATCTACCTAGGCTAATATATGGGTTGATGCACAGTCAAGGACTCCTTTAAAGACACTTTAGATGCCACATTATACTGGAATTAACGGAAAACTCTGAGTTTAGGTGACAATTAGGGGTACTTCCCTAATGTATTTGAAGATGAAGTAAAAATAGAAAAGATAGTAAATTGAGTCAACTTTCATAATATATAGCCTTTATGTAGAGAAAATGTGTGTGAATGATTATAAAATTAGTTTCCGTGAAAGTGGGTTTTGAAATTTTCAGCACAACTTAACATATATGTTTGTGTGGGTGGAACAATATATGAGGTAAATGATGTCAATTTTGGATAAAATATTGCATACATATAAAGGACATATGGGCCTAGTGCAAAACTATTTATTCAGAATTTTTCATGAATTATTTTTTTTAGTATTAATTATTGAAGTCACAAAACCTTGAAATGAAAACCTTATGTGTGGGTGCAACACTTTAGGGGCAAAAATTAATGAAATTCGTGATTTCTAAAGATAATATTGTAGAGATTGATCATGTGTAGTGCACCATATAGGTTTATTGGGAAATGGTGATGGAAATCAAAAGTTATATAACAAACAATCGATGTATCTATTTGTATAAACTGACGTGTGTCATTTAGAAAAATAATTATAAACAAATAAAATGTAGTTTTGAAGGAAAAAATTACATATTCAGAATCATAAGATCATACTCTATAATATCCTAGATTTTCATAAAAAAATATTATGTATGTCATAGCAAAACACTCCATCTAAACTGAGCATATTGATATAGTTCTAAAAGGAAAGCAATAGACCTAGTTCATTTGTCCTAGCCAATAGGTTCGGTAGTCCGAAGCTATTTCTGAACATAATCCCAAACCTTATTCCCGTTGATTATTTCAATTTTAAAATAACGCATATGCATTATATCTTATTCATATTGCATACACGATATAATGCATATGCAATATGATAAAGTTATAAATCATATGCATTATAGCGCATATGCGATTTTTCTTAACTAATTTGGTACAAGAGTAAAAAAGAGTAATGGAATCCCTATCCCATTATAATACCATTTACACAACACTATGATGGATACAAATAATTCCTCTTTTTAATGGTGAACGAAGCCATGGGTTGTCCACCCAATAAAATAGGGTGGTGAACAAAGCCATGCGCTATGCATCTAAGAAAATAGGGCACTAAACGAAGCCATACAATGTGCATCCAATAAAATAGGGTGATGAACGAAGGCACGTGCAGTGCATCCAAGAAAATAATAATTCCTCCCGTCCTTCGATCTATTCAGCTTCAAGGGAAAATTTGCACGATTAAAAGAGAGATTGAAGATTGATTTATGTCAGTGCTTAAAGGACATTATAAAGTCATGAGAATGCTTTTTTGGTAGCTCTTTTGGATGTAAAAAATCAAGAATGAGTACCGATGGATCAACGTACGCTCTCACTGCAAACCGCTAGTGATGATTCATTGATAGGTGATAGGTGACTCTAATCAACATTGTTATAGTAATTGTGTTCTTTTAATTGTCATCCTCATCATCATCATAGTCATCCTCCTCATCGTCCTCATCATAGTCATCATCCTTGTCCTCATCATCAGCACCATCATTGTTCAGCGTCATCGTCATCGTCCTCATCATCATCATCATCATCATCATCCTCCATCATCATCATCATCATCATCATTGTTCATCATCATCATCATCATCGTCATCATCATTTTCATCATCATCGTCATCATCATTTTCATCATCATCGTCATCATTCTCATCGTCACCATCGTCAACATCATCATCGTCACCACCATCATCATCATCATCATCATCATCATCACCACCACCACCACCACCACCATCATCATCATCCACCTCATCATCATCATCGTCAACCTCATCATCATCACCATCATCACCACCCTCATCCTCATCATCATCACCATCATCATCACCATCATCATCATCCTCATCATCATCATCATTATCACCACCCTCATCCTCATCATCATCATCATCATCATTGTCATCATCATCATCATAATCAGCCTCATCCTGATCATTATCATCATAGTCATCATCATCCTCCTCCTCCTCCTCGTCATCATTGTTCATCATCATCATCATCATCATCATCATCATCACCATCATCCTCGTTCTCATCATCATCATCACCCTCATCCACATCATCTTCATCATGGTTATCATCATCATGGTCATCCTCATCATCTTCATCCTCTTCATCCTCATCATCCTCATCATCAGCATCATCCTCATCCTCATAGTCATCATCAGCATCATCATCCTCATCCTCATAGTCATCATCCTCATCCTCATCCTCATCCTCATCATCATCACCCTCGTCCTCATCATCTTCATCATGGTTATCATCATCATCACGCTCAACCTCATCATCATCATAGTCATCATCCTCCTCATCATCACCCTCATTGTTCATCATCATCACTCTCATCCTCATCATCATCACCCTCATCCTTATCATCATCATCATTGTCATCATCACCCTCATCCTCATCATCCTCATCATAGTCATTATCCTCCTCATCATCACATTCATTTTTCATCATCGTCACTCTCATCCTCATCATCATCATCATCAACCTCATCCTCATCATCCTCCTCATCCTCCTCATCATCACCATCATTGTTCATCATCATCTTCATCGTCACCCTCATCCTCATCATCGTCACCATCCTCATCATCATCTTCATCATCCTCCCCCTCATCCTCATCTTCACCATCATCACCCTCATACTCATCATCATCATCATCATCATCACCCTCGTCTTCATCACCTTCATCATGGTCATCATCATCATTCTCGCCATCACCCTCATTGTCATCATCATCATCATAGTCATCATCCTTCTGATCATCACCCTCAGTGTTCATCATCATCAATCTCATCCTCATCATCATCACCCTCATCATCATCATCATGTTCATCATCACCCTCATCCTCATCCTCATCATCACCCTCATCCTCATCATCACCCTCATCCTCATCGTCATCATCATAGTCATCATCCTCCTTATCATCACCCTCATTGTTCATCATCATCACTCTCATCCTCATCATCATCATCATAACCCTCACCTACATCATCATCATTATAGTCATCATCCTCCTCATCATCGCCATCATTGTTCATCATCACCTTCATCGTCACCCTCATCCTCATCATCATCACCATCCTCCTCCTCATCATCATCATCCTCACCCTCATCCTCATCATCATCACCATCCTCCTCCTCCTCATCATCATCCTCACCCTCATCCTCATCATCATCACCCTTATCCTCATCATCAACATCATGGTCATCATGGTCATCACCATCACCATCATCATCATCATCATCATCATCATCATCATCCTCATCCTCCTCCTAATCATCATCATCATCACCCTCATCCTCATCCTCATCCTCATCATCATCATCATCATCGTCTTCCTCCTCACCCTCATCCTCATCATCATCACCATCCTCATCACCCTCATCCTCATCATCTTCATCATGGTCATCATCATCATCATCATCATCATCTCCCTCATCCTCCTCATCATCATCATAGTCATCATCCTCCTCATCGTCACCCTCATTGTTCATCATCATCACTCTCATCCTCATCATCATCATCATAGTCATGATCCTCATCCTCATCACCCTCATTGTTAATCATCATCACTCTCATCCTCATCCACATCATCATCACCCTCATCCTCATCATCATTGTCATGGTGAAGCACCCTGAAGAGCACAAAAAGGAGATACACCTAAGAAAGGGTATCGTCCTTGTGTTCAGTGGCTTGAATCGATACTTGGAGTGCTATTAGAAGTTGGTGTGCTGGGATGGATGACATACAGAGAAAAGAATAATGGTGAAGCGCCCTGAATAGCACAAGAAGGAGGTACACCTAAGGAAGGGTATTGTCCTTGTGTTGGGTGGCTTCAATTGGTACTTGGAGTACTGTTAGCACTTGGAGTACTGGAATGGAGGACATCCAAAGAAAAGAATAATGTTGGGAAAAGGTATGTGCATTATAGGTAAACTGGTTTGTATGATGTAATATGTCTATTTATTTGGCAAATAGAACTGACATGTATATTGGAACGATTGTATAGTGTTGATTTCTGATTTTTACATTGTTTCAAGGTTGATGCTAGTATACATGCATATGTATGATTTTAAATGTAGGATCATGACTGGAAATACAAAGCAAGCAAGGACGACTCAAATGGAAACGAAAAATTATTGAAGGACAAGAACACTGAGGACGATGTTAATTTCAGGGGGAAAGAATGTAATGTTCCTCCTATATATGGCTAAGTGTTTTGCGGTTTTAATTATTATTGTATGAGGGATTCTGGGTGAGGAGTTCAAGCACCAAGGCCCCACCAGAAGAAACCTGAAAGTTAGGCAAAAGTTTAATAACACAAAGGGACCGACGAACACATGTGTGACAAGAACTAGGGCTAACGAATCAAAAAAAGGGTTTGACAAAAGACGTATGATATAAATCATATCATAAGGATAAAGAAAAATTAAAAGACAAGTATTATTAATTAAAGATCTATCTATAATAAAAAATGATACATAAAAGGCCTATGATATAAGGTATATCACAAGGATGAAGGAAAATGACAAATTAAGTCTTCATAAAAGACAAAGTATTTTTAATTGAAATCTACCTATAAGAAAAAACATAAATAAAAGACATATGATGTAATGATAAATTAAGTCTCCATAAAGACAAGTATCATAGTTTGTAGTCCATCTATAAGGAAAATAATAAATAAGCAAACATGGAGTATTATGGTATAAATTATATCATAAGCACAAAGAAAAATATAGTATTAAGTCCTTTGGACATTAAAGTCTTTTTATAAAAAGAAGACATGAATTATTATTATTGTAAAGTCTAAACATGGAATTATTTCTTGTTAGACCTAACGACTAATTAGGTGTATTCGACAAAGATTACTCAAAGCCCTTTTACATTGAAACCTTTATATTCTATTTTAAAGGAGGATTAAATTCCTTCAGCAAAACTTTTGGTTTAAATCTATGTGTTAATCTCAGCTTGACAGGAGGAGGGGAATTATATAATTTCTTAACGCAATAGTAATGCCGAGAAAGGAATTAAATAATTTTTGAACGCGCAGTGATCTTAGGGCTGAAATGTTCACTAGGATAATGGATTAAGAACCTATCTGATAGTTACAATAGCAGCACCAAGTCAGGGTATGGTTGGACTATTAGGATGAGGATGGCCTTATTTTGAAGGAAGCGAGTAGTATATATGTCTAGGTGGGCGCACTGGCTGGAGGGAAAAAATGACCTCGGCACTTGGTGAGCCTGAGATTTAGATAATCATGCATTTACCTCTGAGCGCTAGCTGATGGAACCAGTTGTCAAAGCGTGGGCATCCTTTCTCTCAGGTATAATCATTCTTTTGAAGCGGTTTTGCCTAGGTAATATAAACTATTTTTTTTTATCTAGTTCTTGGGTGTATTAATGGTAGAAAGGAATAAGAACACTAGACCATACCTCATGCTCAACATCAGATGATATGACGAGATAGTTGAGGTTTTAATTCTTTTTATTTTCGAAATTTCTGAGTCAGAGATTAATTTTTAAGAGCCCAATATTATGCAACAGGCTGTCGGCTATGATAGTTACGATCTCTCCAGTATGCCTGTTTGGCCAAATCTTACCCTCATCCTTTGAACGGCCCACATATTCAATGGAAATATCTTGACGATGTAGTTAAAACCTTTAGCTCTTAAATTTTGGTGTAGTTTGAATTATTAGGATCTACGTGGTTGCCTTATGATACAGGCTGCATTTTGAGGAGGTTATATTCTTCCTTTGGAAAGAAGGGAAGTATATACATTTGGGAAATTATTATGGGAGTAACAATTTCACTTACCTTATACAAACTGAGTTTGATTGCCCCCTTATGGGGGGTTTTCCCTTTTGCAAAATCTAGAGAAAACCCTATATCGGTCCTCGCCCCTTTTTTCATGACTGCATGTTTGGTTGCGTGAAGTTATGGCGTCTTCCTGTTTGTCTTTGGTTTTTCATTGGCACGACTAATCGAACCACATAGGTGAGTTATCCAAAGATTTGATACTAGACTATGTGGTTGCTTCGATTCTTAATCTAGACAAGTAAATACCTTCTCCTTAGGTTCCAGATATGTTTCCCATACCCTATGTGATCAATCGGTAACTATGAAATCGATTTTAATGAGTGGGAAAAACCCCTTTTAACCACTGACCTATGGCTACGATATGAGTAAGTAGTCGGGGTGCTCTTTGCTTGCTCTGGAGGATAATAAAGTCTCTGGAAGATACTTAGCTATGAACAAATAGCTGGTTTAGCATAAACATGGAAATGAGATTAAATT
>LPNX010201322.1:29014-43655 GCA_001517045.1 Pseudotsuga menziesii
CATCCCTCTTGTAACATCACCAAATCAATAAACATTTTTCCTAAATCAGAAGAAAACATATACGTTTGATACAACCATAGCACTACGGCTATTCTCAAGCCATTCCTCTAGAGTTCATATTTTTAGCTATCAAGATATACCTGCAGCCTTGAAAATTATTCATGACACACACATTTATATAAATCCATAATCTATAGAAAAATCTTTTATTCATTATCATCTTTTCGACAGTCCTTTAGGATATAGTTTTTCAATGAAATATTTACCTTGTAAACATAATACACCTTCAACCATATGGTATATTTCTCCACACCAAAACATATCACAAGGTTATGTTTGATGTATAGTCCATATATGGTATCCGCTAATCCAAAGTCATGCCACAAGGCATAAGTATTAAAGGTAACATGTAAACCATAGCCTTAAAGACTTAATACAAAATGTCTTCCCTAAGTTCAATGCTTAGTAAACATGGCATATGAATTATGCCATGTTAATAATTAAACTTTAAAAATAAAATCAAAGGTCTAGCTTTAAACCAAGTTCATAACCTGCAAATAGAAAACATAGGTTATGTTAATCTTGTTAATAAAATAAACATAGAACGTAAATATAATAAGATATAAAAGACGAGAAATACACCCTAATGAAGAGTAAGTAGCACATAGGAATTTTTAGATGCGATTGTTAATTTAACGAAAATAGTATTTTCCTTGTATAAATGTGAGTCGGTAAGGAACTCTAGCAACAAGTAGTAGGTATTTTAGGATCAAGATTTATGTTCTCTTTAAATAAGACTATGTTACAAGGTATGGTTTGCATATGAAATAAAAGACGTGCCTTAGTTTGAAGAACTAAGTAAGCTTGCAAACAAGTAAACACTTTTACCTCTTAGATAGTCATGGGAGAATGAGTCCCGCCACTCTTCCCACTTTGTTTCCACAAATAAAGTTAAGTTAGGAATTTTTAAATAACGAGTAAGACTGTGCAGAAATGACGAAGCATATAATCAACTAACAGCACATACACGACAAATGTAAAATCATAAGAACTAAGTAGTAAACAACCGAACAACATCTTAAGTAAAAATACATTAATAATAATGACAGAACGTAGGAATAGCTTATGAGTAAACATTGGTACATGTAGTGTACGATGTATTTCCACAAGACAAATAATGTTTCGTATAGGTAGTTTTTTTACTACCCTAAAAAAAAGGAAATTTATTATTTTTGATTTTGTGGGACATTACAATATTGAACTACCAAATGATGAGAAAAATCTACTTTTTTAGAGAGTCTAGGGAGCTATTTGGTACATGCATATTACCATTTGTCTGACCAAAATACTTCCTAAACAAAATAACTTTAGCATGGGCATAATATTTTTATTATGAACAATTGAAAGGTACATCAAAACTTTTCCAAAATTCGTTATCACCCACAAAAAAACTAATACCCTCTAGAATTCCCTCCAGGAGATTTATTTTAATAGTGGTTTTCACCACCAATGAATTAGAGGAATTGATAGCAACAATATATGTTTTCATGAAGATACCAAGCTTATAGTTTGTAACCCTAAAAATCTCGTCTTTCCAAAACTCAATAGGAAAGAAATATAATTTAACCCACACAAATATCCTAATAACCCTTTTCTCTAATAGGTCAAACATCACAACCATTTAAAGGGAATTTATCTAGAACCATGGGCCACCATAGGCATTGTTCTCACCATAAATTGAATATTGAAATTGAACCCTTTAAACATCATGTTAACACTATGGATCTTGAAATCCTCCAAATAAAATGTTAAAGGAATATTGATTCTCTATTTAGCTTGCTTCAAAAAATGATGGATACAATGAAAACCTCCAAAAAAAAGTTTAATAAACATTGATACTTTGTTTAGCTTAGTGATGCTCTAAAGAAACTATAGATTGTTTGCTTCAAGGTAGAATGGATCTCAATATATACAATGGAGAAGCCATTTACTATAAATATTAGTAACAAAATAATCTAAATTTAGGCACTAGTCTAGCCATGATGGAAGGAGCAAGAATATGAAAATGCATTTTATGAAAACGCTTTCCATAAAATGACAACTCGCACAAACCATATAGAGAATGAGGGACGGTATAGTTCATTTCTTCAAACAATGTATCTCTATAGTTCATTGCCTCACCTTAAACAGGAAGATGATCATGACAAAAAAAGATTAGCAAATGGGTGAGAAAATCCAAGTACTATGGAGTGATATCGATTTAGTTAGAGTTTGACTTTTTCAAAAGTCGGTGCATAAATGAATAAAACGAATATGTTTCTTATTAATAGAAGGAATAAACTCACAAATCAGAAATTTTTTAGTTGGTTTTTAATCTAGGAGCTAGGGGAAGCTAAGAATTCTTGTATTCTGTTTTCCATTTATTTTAGTTGCAATTTGATTTTAAAATTTATTATTTTAACTTAATTTTTCTTTTTTTCTATTATATTAAATAATAAATTTAGCGTTATTTATTTGAATCGTTATTGGGCAATATTGCGTATTTATTATCTTACTTGTGGCTAGGTAAGGTATGGGGAATCTCAAAATGTAAACTCATTTAATTCATAGCACATAGGGTCATTTAATATGTTGATATTATAATCCATGGATATTATAACCAATTAATATATTAGATATCATGGTTATGGTATATGTTCTCGTCAAAATGTGGTGTATTTTAGGTTAAACTGTGGTGGATAATTTTTAAATGGTAGTTTTTAGTGGTTGAATTTGCATAATGAGATGATTAAGGAGTAATTAAATTCCATGAATCCATTTATGTAATAAAAATTGTAATTGAGATAGTAAAAATGATATTTTCAGCTTTAAATCATGGTGCCAAATTCAAAACAAAATAGCCAAAAAAATGCAAATCCTCTAAACATTAGACCACTCACAAAAATAAAGAACACAAAACATAGAATTTTGAACATGTTGGCCATGTAACTATTAGTAATTGGATAAGTTAATATATTAATATTTTAAATCATATTATTTTAATATATTAAAAATCACAATTAAACATAGGATCATTTAATAGAGTTTCTCAACATTTTCAAAATGTAGAATAGGAAAATACAAATATAAAAAGTACAATATATAATTTTTGGTCATGGAATTCTTTGAACTTAAGATATTGTTTAATATTTTTATATTATAAAGTATATTTCAATATATTAATAAATATAGTTCCAATTAAAATTATTTAATATTTTTTCAATAGAAAAAAAATATTTACTATTTAACTTGAATTAAAGTTATACAAACTTTCTCTAAGATAAAAGGGCCTCCGAGGCATGTGGGTAGCCATTATGCTTCAACTTATTCTCACTAGACTTTTGCATATTTTCTCTTGGATTAGTCTAGGAGGAGTGGAATATGAGTCTCAATAATTTATTACATGTCAATGAATAGGAGTAGGAAATGGAGGTAAGAGGTAGCTGCCTCAATGAATAATCTATGATTGCAAAACAATGGTTTGATTCAATTTGGTGATCAAATGAAAACCTAGTTCTTGAAAATGATTGTGTTTTCAATTGTTTTTTCAAGTTAAATGTTTAATGGATAGACTTTAGAATATTTACGTTTAAAATTCGAATAGTTTCGTGGACATTGTTTTTATGTTGACACATAATTCTGATGTCATGAACCCTCTCATCTTCAACATGAACACATCGCTAGAGATTGACATCGAAATTTTTAGATGTGATTGTTAATTTGACGAAAATAGTATTTACCTTGTATAAATGTGAGTCGGTAAGGAACTCTAGCAACAAGCATATGTTTTAGGATCAATATTTTTGTTCTCTTTAAATAAGACTCCGTCGCAAGGTATGGTTTGCATATGAAATAAAAGAGGTGCCTTAGTTTAAAGAACTAAGTAAGCTTGCAAACAAGTAAACACTTTTACCTCTCAAACCGTCATGGGAGAATGAGTCCCGCCACTCTTCTCACTTTGTTTCCACAAATAAAGTTAAGTTAAGAATTTTTAAATAACAAGTAAGACTATGCAGAAAGGACGAAGCATATAATCAAGTAACAACACATATGCGACAAATGTATAATCATAAGAACTAAGCAGTAAATAGTCGAGCGACATCGTAAGAAAAAATACATTAATAATAATGATTGAAAGTAAAATGACATCTAACGTAACAACAAGTTATGAGTAAACATTGGTGCATGTAGTGTACGATGTATTTCCGCAAGTCAAATAATGCTCCGTTTAGGTAGTATTTTTACTAGCCTAATAAAAAAGAAATTTATTATTTCCACCTATTATAAATTTTGAAATCATTCCACCATTAAGTTACACACCTTATTACATAATAATACCAAGACCAATTTATCTCAAGCTTTCCTCGGATTTATAGAAGATATCCATGCATTCATTTAAGAAAATTTGTAGAACATAACTTGAGAATAATGAATAAAAAAATTACCACATGCAATAAGAAAGAAAAAAAAATTACTAGTAAATAAATTTTTTACTTTCCATGTGCCCCTATAAGGGTTGGTATCCATGGGAAAACCGATTTCTTCCATGCTACCATTACTTAATCATTAAAACATGTTTTAGTCTAGTGCTTATTAGAAACATTTGTTGTTTACATATATACTTGAAGTGATGGTATGCAGTAAATTTCATCTAATAATCAATTAACTCCCTTTTATAATTCATATGATAACCCTTTTATGGTTAGGGAAAACTATCACGTTACTCCTTCTAGAGAAACTTTATTGTACCTTGAACTAGCATTTGGCAATTGCATATCCCCATTTGTTAGATTGGGATTATTCATAGTTAAAGAAATGTTAAGATTTCAATAATATTTACAATATAGGCAATTGAAAGGTACATTTTTGTAGTCCAAAATTTGCTAGAACTCCTTATCACCCATAGTGAAGCTCATTATGTCCTTTAGAACACCCTCTGCAAAATATTTTTGACATTGATTTTTTCCACCACTCAATTGAAAGGTTTCATAGAAACTGTATACATTTAAATAAGATATCCAAATTACCATATAAACCCTTGGACTCTTCTCCTTCGAAAACTCAATAAGAAGGAAAGCCTATATAACCCAACACGTGTATCCTAGTATCACTTTCCTTTATTAAGTAAAAACATCACAACCACTTAAAGAGAGAAAGAGTGGAATCACCTCATCAATGCACCCAATTTTATGTAGGATTCATGGAATTGGCCGTTCATATTACAATTACCTTGTGAAGTGCCAATATCCCCCAATTTCCTCTTTCCCTTGTGTTGTTCAACCGACTCTTTTAGAGAGACTAGGGAGCTATTTTGAACATGCATATTACCATTTGTTTGTCCAAAATACTTCCTAAAGAAAAAAACTTTAGCATGGCCATAATATTTGTATTATGAAGAATTGAAAGGTACATCCAAACTTTTCCAAAATTCATTATCAACCATAACAAAACTAATACCCTATAGAATTCACTCCATGAGATTTATTTTAACACTAATTTTCACCACCACTCGATTAGAAGAATTGATAGCAACCATATATTTTTTCATCAAGATAGAGAGCTTGTAGTTTGTAACCCTAAAAATCTTCTCTTTCCAAAACTCACTAGGAAGGAAATCTAATTTAACTCATACAAATAACCTAACAACCCTTCTCTCTAATAGGTCAAACATCACAACCACTTAAAGGGAATTTATCTAGAACCATGGGCCACCATAGGCATTGTTCCAACCATAAATTGAATATTGACATTGAACCCTTTAAACCATAACACTATGGATCTTGAAATCCTCCAAATAAATGTTAAGGGAATATTGATTCTCTAATGAGCTTGCTTCCAAAAATGATGGATGCAATGAAAACCTCCAAATAAATGTTTGATAAACATTCATAATTTGTTTAGCTTAGTGATACTCGAAAGCAAATGTAAATTGTTTGCTTCAAGGTAGGATGGATCTCAATATACACTATGCAGAAGCCATCAAGTATAAATATGACTAAGAAAATCATCTAAATTTAGACTGTAGAATAGGCATGATCAAAGGAGCAAGAATATGAAAATGCATTTTCTGAAAAAGCTTTCCATAAAAGGATAACCGCCACAAACCATATAGAGAATCAGAGACGGTACAGTTCATTTTTTGGCCATAAAAAAGAAGATACTAATGACAAAAAGGACAGCCGCCACAAACAATGTATCGCTATAGTTCATTGCCTCACCTTACGGAGGCACATGGTCATGACAAAAAGAGATTAGCAAACGGGTGAGTAAATCCAAGTAGGAACCTTGTACTATGGAGTGATATCGATTTAGTTAGAGTTTGACTTTTTCAAAAGTCGGCGCATAAACGAATTAAACGAATATGTTTCTTATCGATAGAAGGAATAAACTCACAAATCAGACGATAGTTGAACTCATATGCAAGATTATCCTTGTCATGAGACAGTAATAGATAGGAAGTAGCTCAGCAAAGGAAACGAATTCAAAAAAATCTATAGGATTTCTACCTTCTATCGAATTTGTTAGAAAACAAAGCGAAGAGAAAAAAAAAAGTCGCTTCGATCTACCTTCCGTTCGATTTGGAAGAAAATAAGACAATGATGACTTTTTTTAGTTTGGATTTCTTTCTTCAACAATACGATAGGCAACACGATGGGCAAAGACACGCAGAACGGAATTTCACTGTTAGAAAATGAAAAAATCTCCACCCAAGTCGGTATGGCCACAGACAAAAAAACAAGATAAAATTTCCTCCCTGGTCAGTGACAAAGAAGTGGTCAACAGGTCACGAGTATAAGAAAGTACTCAAATCATAATGCTTCTGTGCGTTTCTTTCTCCAATAAGCTGGGCAACAGTATGCTTATGGGTCCGCGTAATAGAATTTCATGGTCAGAAAATAATAAAATTTCCTCCAAGGTGGGCATGAATGAACAAGAAGAGCTAATCAATGGGCAAGAAGAAAATATGAAGAACAATGTTCCAGAGCTGCAAACAAAGGCTGGCTCGTTACCTAATGAAAGGGAATTATTGGATCAGAAAAATAGAGAGATGAGCACTGAAGTAATTTTCCTAAAGTCCCAGTTGAATGAGTATAATACAAAATTGGCTCACTTGAAAGATGATATTGAGCAAAATGAGAGTGTTCTGGAGAAATATAGAACAGAAAATGATGATTTGCAATGCGAGTTTAACGAATCCAAGGAAATTATTCAGAATTTGCTTGCCAAAACTGAAACAATGGAAAATAAAATGAACAGCTTTGAGCAACTGGTGAACGAAGGAGTCGAACAGCGCCTAGAGCAGCATAAGGTGACGGAACATTCCCTTCCCCCAACGAAATGAAATCCTACAAGAAGAGGTGGACAAATTTGTGTGTTCTAGTTGAAGAGTTGGAGACTGCTCTGCATTCTTTCAACCAACAAGGATGGAGAGTCTGATACGCTGGGAAATGAAAAGTCGAAGCCAAACCATGTGCATGAACTTGTGGCGTTTTTCATTTCCAAAGGCACAGGATAATGGGTTCTTTTCCAATTCCGAAGGCACAAAGCACGTCATAACCAAAACTCCCCCAACAGGCGGGATTCCCGCAAATTATTGCGAATCTCAATTTGCAGTAATTTTGGCTATCTGGTAACTTTAACATAGGGTATTTAATCTAGGAGATCAAATTAATATTACTGGAATGAGAATATGGCCATTTTAAAATAGGGTATTTAATTTAGGAGAGCAACTTAATATTGTTGAAATAGCAATTTTGATCAAAATTTGGCCAGAAAAGTTTTAGTTGTTTTTTATCTAAGACCTAGGGGAGGCTAAGAACACTTGTATTCTGTTTTCCATTTATTTTAGTTGCAATTTGATTTTTAAAATTTTTATTTTAACTGAACATTTCATTTTTTCTATTATATTAAGTAATAAGTTTAATGTTATTTATTTGAAACTTTATTGCCCAATATTGCTTATTTATTATCTTACTTGCAGCTAAGTCAAATTTGAGAATTCTCAAAATGTAAAATCAGTTAATTCTTAGCACATTTTGTCATATAATATCTTGATATTATAATCCATGGATATTATAACCAATTAATATATTAGAAATCATGGTTATAGTATATTTTATGGTCAAAATGTGGTGGATAATTTTGACATGGTAGTTTTTAGTGGTTGGATTTGCATAATGAGATGCTTCAAGAGTAATCAAAGTCCATGAATCCATTTATGTAATAAAAATTGTAATTTAGACACTAAAAATTATATTTTCAGTAACATATGGTGGTGCAAAATTCAAAACAAAATATCTGAAATAAATGCAAATCCTCTAAACTTAAGTTCACTCAGAAAAATACATGTTGACCATGTAGATATGAGTAATTGGATAATATATTATATTAATATTATAAATCGTATTATTTTAATATATTAAAAAGCTCAATTAAACATAGGATCATTTAATAGAGGTTCTCAACATTTTCAAAATGTAGAATATGAAAATAGAATATAAGAAGTACAATACATAAATTTTGGTAATGAAATTTTTTGAACTTAAGATATTGTTTAATATTTACTATTTAACTTGAATTAAAGTTACATAAACTTCGCTAAGATTAAAAGGCCTCAAGGCATGTGGGTAATCATTATGATTCAACTTATTCTCACTAGACTTTTGCAGAGTTTCGACTCGAGTACTATAGTAGGAGTTGAATATGAGTCTCAATAATTTATTACGTGTCAATGAATAGGAGTAGAAGATGGAGGTAAGAGATAATCTCTAGTTGTGAAACAATGGTTTGTTTCAATTTGGTGATCAAATGGAAACCTAGATCTTGGAAATGATTGTTTTTTCAATTGTTTTTTCAAGTTAAATGTTTAATGGATACACTTTAGAATATTTACATTTAGAATTCTCATAGTTTCGTGGACACTGTTTTTATGTAGACACATAATTTTGATGTCATGAACCCTCTAATCTTCAGCAAAACCACGATGAGAGGTGTGGACCGGTTACAAGAAAAAAGATAAACATCAAGTGTTGTCACAAGACCAACAAAGCATACCTTTGTTAAAACGAGTAGTCGCCTCCATGTTTTTCCCCTATGCAGAGCCAAGACCAAACCCCAAACAACCAAGCTAAATGACAAGTCCAACATGAGCCAAGCCCTAAGCTTGGGCTGCCACAAAAACCAAGGTGCAATAATGCAACCCACTAGTATCCATATCAAAGCCAAAACCCACTTTTCCATAGTTTGGTATCCTCACATTAACATTAGTCTCCATCCTCATGCAAATATTAAAAACCCAATGTATATGGTTCAACCATATGGTATATTCACCAACCCAATATTTAAACACAACAAGTTCAATTTCTTTACTAATGTTCATCAAGGGTTCTACATCCTAGTTTAATTCATGTATTAGTTACTCATGAAACTAAGTTATGTACAAACTAGGTTATTTCAGACCTGTTGTTATTGTTCATTAAATATTTATATACTCTACTCACATATTCGATTTGTGAGTAGACACATGTTGTAGATTTAAATAGATTAATATTAGAATTAGGTTCTAAATACATTTATATATAAATTACAATCTAGATAACTTAAGGTACTATGTACAAATTGAACTACTATGTATATATATAAACTTATATAGACATCAAACATTAACAATTACAAATACTATCTATAAGTATTCTACATTAAAATCTATGATAAATCAACCATTAAGACCTTTCAAGGTATGCACCATTAATACCTATTAACTACTAAATCATTCCATTAAATAAACATCAACATAAATAAATAAACAAGAAGCATTGTGACCATTCTTTTGGTCCAAGATTTCATCTATGTTCCTACACTAAATCACTAATAACTATTAGTTATAAATTAGCAAAATTAAAACATTTAAAAACAAATTAAAGAACTCTCGAATTTTTAAAAAGAGGTCACAATATCGACCCGTGTGGGTTCATAAACCCAAGTCGTAGGCCTCTATAAAAACAACCAAAACCTATATACATAAACAATAACCAAATTACATAACTCTGCAAGTCATCCGATATAACGAATTAAATAGCAGATAAAAGCATACATAGAAATATTTTCCATTTTAATAAGCCATATCAAATTCTCTACACATTTCTGATCATTACAATGGGAACAACAATTGAATCCTTTGGACATACAAGCCCAAATCAAATCTATAATTAAAAATTATAAAATACACAGTAAGAGATGGAACAAATCAAGCTATCGCAACAATCGTGTGAGGGCTCATGCCATACATGGCATGGACTCAACCCATACGCTGTTAATTACTACTGTAAAGATCTAATTAAACCACATAAATATACAGTCCATAAACAAAGGCGAAATGCCATATTTAACCCACAGAGAAAACAAATAGCACGGAAATAATCCAACGCATACACAGTAAGAACATTAACCATTGCAATTTTCCTAAACACACAGTATATATATTTACACGGTAATTCCATTATTGCAGTCAAGTTTTACATAGTCGCGCCATGGTATTTGGCACCATTGCAAGCAATAGTGCTACCGAAGCATGAAAGCCCCAAATCCCAAAATAGAAATTACCATAACAAATAATTACACCAATCATGTAAGATATTTTCTCCAAAGCTTAACATCCTTAGTAGATATTTAAAAATCCAACTCTGTGTACACAGGCCCAAAGGCTCATGAAACCCCAGAGAGAATCCCCAAACCAAACGAATCAAACAAAACATGGGCATGCCAAGAGATATCAAGCATAGGATTTTTGGCAAGGCTTACCTTACACACTGGGCACAACCTTGAAACAAACGATAGAGCTTGAGCCACACTACTCTTCACCATACCTTGGCACTTGCAAACACCAAGTGAAGCTAGGATGAGAAGTATGGCAACGATAGGAGCAATAAAACAAAATGAATTGCAAACATAGAACCCAAAACGAAGCATACCTTCAAATCCTCTAGGTTTCCTCCATTTTTCCCTTGCATAGAGCCAAGACCAAACCCCAAACAACCAAGTGAATAACAAGTCTATCGTGAGCCAAGCCGTAAGGTTGGGCTTCCACAAAAAGCAAGGTGCGTTAATGGCACCAGCTGGTATCCATTTTCAAAGAAAAAACCCACTTTTCTATAGTTTGATATCATCACTTTAACATAGGTCTCCATTCCCATGTAAGGCTTAAACCCCATTAGCATATAATTTAGCCATATTGTAATGTCCCCAAAATACCTTGTTGCGGAATTAGATAAAATGGGTAAAAAAATTTCCCTTTTTTCATTTAAATCTTTAAACCATCCAAGTAATGTGCTTCCGAATTAGGTGTCTACAAAAACATGTTTAGTAACCTTTTCCACCAATAAAACTTTATACTACATTCATACTAACATCATCATGAAAAAAAATAAACATGCAGAGCATAATAATGATACAAAGGATGAGACAGCGATATTCACGTGGTTCACCTTATCCACGAGGCTACGTCAACCAATTTGTTTTCTTTTATTGATTATGGGAGAGTAATTACAATGTAATGGCATGACCACATCCATGGCCGGTTCACCTTGCCTCAAGTCTCCTCGTAGAGAGACACTTGCAACTCGAAATTGCCTTCGCTTAGGACCTTTATGACAACTCATAAAAATCATTTACAGTTCCTTGGACACATGATGAACTTTGGATTTAAACCAACATTTCATACCTGAATTTGGCATTAATCATCACATCTTACAAGATATGCTCTGACCTAGAACTACCCTTACCATTATGTTACTTGCATAAATAAAGTCAGTCTAAATACTGAACCATACCAGAGATTGCATTTTTGGTCAGTCCTTACTACGACCATTGTGGAAACTGCATACAATCTAAAACTGACATCAAACACAACAAATGCATATACCAGACGCTTAAGACGTGACCGTCCACCATCTCTACAACTTATAGCACAAACATAATTAAATGTTGAACTTAAGACAGCCATTTCTTAACAGACAGTATAGCAATGCTATTGCAATATATGTCATTCCAATAATTTAGTGCAAAAATTATGTTATGAAGAGTAGTAAAACACACAAATAAGCTTTGACAGAGCTCTACCATTACCTTATTTACATTTTTAACCTTAGTCTAAATCTCAAATTATACAAGAGATAGCAATTTTGTGGACAATTGTCTATGCAACCGTTGTGGCAATTATACCAAACATAAAACAATCTCTAGCCCACATCAAACACAACAAAATCAAACTTTTGTCCCTATGAGTATTCAAAGCATAAAACAACTCTATACACTAGCAAATTACCGGATCTATATAATATTGAAATCGGAAATGAACAGATCCAGAATACCTCAAATAATGATCATCAAATGGGCAGAGATCTATCAGCAAAATAGGTCTCACAAACACTGTTTAGGCTATCAACAACCAAGCATTCATCAATGGAAAATGAACAGATCCACAAAAAAAATCAATCCTTCGGATCGAAACGCTTTTCTGAGAATTGTGGCACAAAACAGAGATCCTATAATGAATAAAATCATCCCTCCAGATCGGCTTCCTTTATAGAAATCGTGGTACCAAAAGACACAGAGTTCATAAGGCAAAAAACAAGCCTCGAGATGGATCTCCATTACTGTAATCGTTGCACAATGAAAATTAAAGCGTAGTAAACAAAGCACACTCCAGATTTGAAATCATTGCACAATGAAAATCAAAGCATTAATAAGATCCACACTCGAGATCGAAAATCATTGCACAATGAAAATACAAGCATAATAAACAAAGCACACTCCAGATCTGAAATTGTTGCACAATGAAATCATTGCACATGAAAATCAAAGCATAATAAACAAAGCACACTCGAGATTTAAAATCGTTGCACAATGAAAAATAAAAGCCTTTATAAGTTCCACACTCCAAATCTTAAATTGTCGCACAATGAATATCAAAGCATAATAAACAAAGCACACTCCAGATCTGAAATCGTTGCACAATGAAAATCAAAGCATTAATAAGATCCAGACTATTCATGAAATCATGAGTAGAGATTTAAACAAGAAACAGTATCAACCATAAACTAACCCTAATCGGTCCTTTTTTAGTTCTGCAAATCGTGGCAAGAAAACATAGATCTTTGACAAAACACAAATGCATTAGCTAGAATAATGAAATCGTGGGCACAATAAAACCTCCAAATACTGAATGCATGCCTCCTTGGCATATCGCCCCCCACTTTACATAGGAAAATCATAGGGATGAGTGGCAAGGGTTTTGCCGACAGGTTTCGTGTCAAGGTGAGAAAAACACAGCCCAATTTCCTTTTTTTTTTCAAATCTATTTCTATTTTTGGAAAAATGAAATGCATGCCAACATTCATGCAGTACTTCCCGCAATTTCCCCAAAAGTCTCATTCACCATCCTCAAATGAATGAGAGACTCAATTAATAGTAATGGAATCTAAAAGAATTAATATCCTTAGACCTGGTATCCAAAGCAAAAGAAACCCATTTCATGTGGTGCAACCCGTGAAGGAATGTTTTTGGTAACACATCCAAATTCCAACAAAACAAAGGGCATTGAGTAATATAGTTATTTGTATGTAATAAATTATAAGGATGATAAAGTATTATGAGGGTCAAGTAATAATTTGAGGCATAAGGTAATTGGAACACGTGTATCATTAGTGGACATATCTCCATTGTGTCATTTATGTTGGTAAACAAACATATTCCTACATAAAGTCATAGACCGTGTCACTTTATGGGTATAAAGAGCCCACCTAATAAGATTAATATAAATGTATCACCATTTATCTCTCTTTTTGAGTTCCCCGACTAGGATAAAATTATAATTTTCCCACTACTGGATCTGTTTCCCTATCGTTTGATCGTATCAAGTTTTACCCTCGAAGTCAAACAATCGAATTCCTAACCTAGGATGTTAAAATCATAATTGCTTTTTTATTAAGCTTTGCATTTACGGATGGGGGTCGTGAGGGGAAATTAAACATATGTTATATTTTGCCACCCCAAAACATATCACAAGGTTTAAAATATTACAAGGTTATGTTTGATGTATAGTCCATATATGGTATGCGCTAATCCAAAGTCAATCCATAAGGCATAAGTATTAAACGTCACATGTAAGACATATGCTTAAAGCCTTAATATAATACATCTTCCCTAAGCTTAATGCTTGGTAAACATGGCATATGAAATATGCCATGTTAATAATTAAACTTTAAAAATAAAATCAAAGGTCTCGTTTTAAACCAAGTTATTAACCTACAAATAGAAAACATAGGTTATGTTAATATTGTTAATAAAATAAACATAGAACTTAAATATAATAAGATATAAAAGACGAGACATACACCCTAATGAAGAGTAAGTAGCACAAGGGAATTTTTAGATGTGATTGTTAATTTGATGAAAATAGTATTTACCTTGTATAAATGTGATTCGGTAAGGAACTCTAGCAACAAGGGGTAGGTATTTTTAGATCAAGATTTATGTTCTCTTCAAATAAGACTCCATTGCAAGGTATGGTTTGCATATGAAATAAAACAGGTGCCTTAGTTTG
>LPNX010201322.1:43722-85594 GCA_001517045.1 Pseudotsuga menziesii
TTCAGATCGTCATGGGAGAATGAGTCCCACCACTCTTCCCACTTTGTTTTCACAAATAAAGTTAAGTTAGGAATTTTTAAATAACAAGTAAGACTATGCATAAAGGACGAAGCATATAATCAAGTAACAACACCTATGCAATAAATATATAATCATAAGAAATAAGCAGTAAACAACCGAACGACATCGTAAGTAAAAATACATTAATAATAATGATTGAAAGTAAAATGACATCTAATGTAAGAACAAGTTACGAGTAAACATTGGTACATGTAGTGTACGATGTATTTCTGCAAGTCAAATAATGTTCCGTATAGGTAGTTTTTTTACTAGCCTAATAAAAAAGAAATTCATTATTTCTGATTTTTTGGGACACTACAATCTTGAACTACCAAATGATGAGAAAAATCTAATTGGCCATTATTTTTCGATGAACATGCTAGTCCACCTATTATAAATTTTGAAATCATTCCACCATTAAGTTACACACCTTATTAGATAATAATACCAAGACCAATTTATCTCAAGCTTTCTTCCTTGGATTTATCAAAGATATCCATGCATTCATTTAAGAAAATTTGTAGAATATAAATTGAGAATAATGAATAAAAAAATTACCACATGCAATAAGAAAGAAAAATAATTTACTAGTAAATAATTTTTTTACTTTCCATGTGCCCCTATATAAGGGTTGGTATCCATGGGAAACCAATTTCTTCCATGCTACCATTACTTAATCAATAAAACATGTTTTAGTCTAGTGGTTATTAGAAACATTTGTTGTTTTTATATATACTTGAATTGATGGTATGCAGTAAATTTCATCTAAGAGTCAATTAACTCTTCCCTTTTATAATTCAAATGAAAACCATTTTATGGTTAGGGAAAACTATCAGGTTACTCCTTCTAGAGAGACTTTGTTGTACCTTGAACTAGCATTTGGCAATTGCATATCCCCATTTGTTAGATCGAGATTATTCATAGTTAAAGAAATGTTAAGATGTCCATAATATGTACAATATAGGCAAGTGAAAGGTACATTTTTGTAGTCCAAAATCTGCTAGAACTCCTTATCACCCACAGTGAAGCTAATTATGTCCTTTAGAAGACCCTCTGCAAAATATTTTTGACACAGATTTTTTCCACCACTTAATTGAAAGGTTTCATAGAAACTTTATACATTTTAATAAGATATCCAAACCATATAAACCCTTGGACTCTTCTCCTTCGAAAACTCAATAAGAAGGGAAGCCTATATAACCCAACACTTGTATCCTAGTATCACTTTCCTTTATTAAGTAAAAACATCACAACCACTTAAAGAGGGAAAGAGTGGAATCACTTCATCAATGCACTCAATTTTAGTGTGGATTCATGGAATTGGCTGTTCATATTACAATTACCTTGTGAAGTGCCAATATCCCCCAATTTCCTCTTTCCCTTGTGTTATTCAACCAACTTTTTTAGAGAGACTAGGCAGCTATTTTGTACATGCATATTACCATTTGTTTGTCCAAAATACTTCCTAAAGAAAAAAACTTTAGCTTGGCCATAATATTTGTATTATGAACAATTGAAAGGTACATCCAAACTTTTACAAAATTCATTATCAACCATAACAAAACTAACACCCTCTAGAATTCACTCCATGAGATTTATTTTAACACTAATTCTCACCACCACTCAATTAGAAGAATTGATAGCAACCATATATGTTTTCATGAACATACTGAGCTTGTTGTTTGTAACCCTAAAAATTTCCTCTTTCGAAAACTCAATAGGAAGGAAATCTAATTTAAGGCACACAAATATCCTAATAACCCTTTTCTCTAATAGGTCAAACATCAGAACCACTTAAAGGGAATTTATCTAGAACAATGGGCCACCATAGGCATTGTTCCCACCATAAATTGAATAGTGACATTGAACCCTTTAAACCTCATGTTAACACTATGGATCTTGAAATCCTCCAAATAAATGTTAAAGGAATATTGATTCTCTAATGAGCTTGCTTCAAAAAATGATGGACGCAATGAAAACCTCCAAATAAATGTTTAATAAACATTGATAATTTGTTTAGCTTAGTAATGCTCTAAAGCAACTATAGATTGTTTGCTTCAAGGTAGGATGGATCTCAATATATACTATGCAAAAGCCATCAACTATAAATATGGCTAACAAAATCATCTAAATTTAGACACTAGACTAGGCATGATCAAAGGAACAAGAATATGAAAATGCATTTTCTGAAAAAGCTTTTCATAAAAGGACAACCGCCACAAACCATATAGAGAATCACGGACGGGATAGTTCATTTCTTCGCCATAAAAAAGAAGATACTCATGACAAAAAGGACAGGACAGCCGCCACAAACAATGTATCGCTATAGTTCATTGCCTCACCTTACAGAGGAACATGATCATGACAAAAAGACATTAGCAAACGGGTGAGAAAATCCAAGTAGGGGAACCTTGTACTATGGAGTGATATCGATTTAGTTAGAGTTTGACTTTTTCAGGAGTGATATCGATTTAGTTAGAGTTTGACTTTTTCAGAAGTCGGCACATAAACGAATAAAACGAATATGTTTCTTATTGATAGAAGGAATAAATTTACAAATCAGACAATAGTTGAACTCATATGCAAGATTATCCTTGTCATGAGACAGTAATAGATAGGAAGTAGCTCAGCAAAGGAAGCGAATTCAAAAAAATCTATTGGATTTCTACCTTCCATCGAATTTGTTTGAAAACAAAGCGAAGAGAAAAACAAAATGTCGCTTCCATCTACCTCCCGTTAGATTTGGAAGAAAATAACAGAACGATCGACTTTTTTCTAGTTTGGATTTCTTTCTTCAACAATACGATGGGCAACATGATGGGCAAAGACACGCAGAATGGAATTTCACTGTTAGAAAATGAAAAAATCTCCACCCAAGTCGGTATGGCCACAGACGAAAAAACAAGATAAAATTTCCTCCCAGGTAAGTGAGAAAGAAGTGATCAACAGGTCACGAGTACAAGAAAGTACTCAAATCATGATGCTTCGGTGCGTTTCTTTCACCAATAAGCTGGGCAAGAGTATGCTCCTGGGCCCGCGTAATAGAATTCCATGGTTAGAAAATAATAAAATTTCCTCCAAGGTGGGCATGAATGAACAAGAAGAGCTAATCAATGGGCAAGAAGAAAATACGAAGAGCAATGTTCCAGAGCTGCAAACAAAGGCTGTCTCGTTAACTACTTAAAGGGAATTATTGGATCAGAAAAATAGAGAGATAAGCACTGAAGTAATTTTCCTAAAGTCCCAGTTGAATGAATATAATGCGAAATTGGCTCACTTGAAAGATGAGATTGAGCAAAATGAGAGTGTTCTGGAGAAATATAGAACATAAAAGGATGATTTGCAATGCGAGTTGATCGAATCCAAGGAAATTATTCAGAATTTACTTTCCAAAACTGAAACAATGGAAAATAAAACGAACAGCTTTGAGCAACTGGTGAATGAAAAGAGTCGAACAGCGCCTAGAACAGCATAAGGTGCCGGAGCATTCCCTTCCCCAACGAAATGAAATCCTACAAGAAGAGGTGGACAAATTTGTGTGTCTTCTAGTTGAAGAGTTTGAGACTGCTCTGCATTCTGCATTCTTTCAACAAGGATGGAGAGTCTGATACGCTGGGAAAGGAAATGTCGAAGCCAAACCATGTGCATGAACTTGTGGCCTTTTCCAATTCCAAAGGCACAGGATAATGGGTTCTTTTTCAATTCTAAAGGCACAAAGCACGTCATAACCAAAACCCCGGGATTCCCGCAAATTATTGCGAATCTCAATTTGCAGCAATTTTTGTTATCTGGTAATTTTAACATAGCGTATTTAATCTAGGAGATCAAATTAATATTGCTGGAATGACAATATCGCCATTTTAAAATAATAGGGTATTTAATTTAGGA
Organism: Pseudotsuga menziesii; assembly: GCA_001517045.1. NCBI lineage: Eukaryota > Viridiplantae > Streptophyta > Pinopsida > Pinales > Pinaceae > Pseudotsuga > Pseudotsuga menziesii. The sequence goes on from LPNX010201322.1 coordinate 47,671, forward strand.
GTTCAACTTAATATTGTTGAAATAGCAATTTTCATAACAAATTTGAGCAAAATTTGGCCAGAAAGTTTTAGTTCTTTTTTTTTCTAAGACCTCATGGAGGCTAAGAACACTTGTATTCTGTTTTTCATTTATTTTAGTTGCAATTTGATTTTTAAAATTTTAACTTTAACTCATTTTTTTATTTTTTCTATTATATTAAATAATAAGTTTAATGTTATTTATTTGAAAAGTTATTGGGCAATATTGCCTATTTATTATCTTACATGCCGCGATGTCAAATCTGAGGATTCTCAAAAATGTAAAATCATTTAATTCTTAGCACATTGGGTCATTTAATATCTTGATATTATAATCCATGGATATTATAACCAATTAATATATTAGAAATCATGGTTATGTTATATTTTATGGTCAAAATGTGGTGGATAATTTTCAAATGGTAGTTTTTAGTGGTTGGATTTGCATAATGAGATGTTTCAAGAGTAATCAGAGTTCATGAATTCATTTATATAATCAAAGTTGTAATTTAGACACTAAAAATGATATTTTTAGTAATAAATGGTGGTGCCAAATTCAAAACAAAATAGCTGAAAAAAATGCAAATCCTCTAAACTTTAGTCCACTCAGAAAAATAAAGAACAAAAAACATAAAATTTTGAACATGTTGACCATGTAATTATTAGTAATTGGATAATATAATATATTAATATTATAAATGATATTATTTTAATATATTAAAAATCAGAATTAAACATAGGATTATTTAATATAGGTTCTCAACATTTTTAAAATGTAGAATATGAAAATAGAATATAAGAAGTACAATACAGAATTTTTGGTAATAAAATTCTTTGCACTTAAGATATTGTTTAATATTTATATATTATAACGTATATTTCAATATATTAATAAATATAGTTCCAATTAAAATTATTTAATATTTTTTTAATAGAAAAAAAATTACTATTTAACTTGAATTAAAGTTACACAAACTTCCTCTAAGATAAAAGGGCCTCTGAGGAATGTGGGTAGCCATTATGATTCAACTTATTATCGCTAGACTTTTGAAGAGTTTCCATTGGAGTAGTCTAGTAGGAGTTGAATATGAGTCTCAATAATTTATTACGTGTCAATGAATAGAGAAGGAGATAGAGGTAAGAGATAATCTCTCGTTGTGAAACAATGGTTTCTTTCAATTTGGTGATCAAATGAAAACCTAGTTCTTGGAAATGATTGTTTCTTTAAGTTAAATGTTTAATGGATGGACTTTACAATATTTACGTTTAGAATTCGTATAGTTTTGTGGACATCGTTTTTATGTTGACACATAATTTTGATGTCAGGAAACCTCTAATATTCAGCATGAACAGATCACTATAGAATAACAATTTGATTGATACTTCTTTGTCTTGAAGAGCCATGCTTCCCCAAAAGCATAAAATCTATACACAAATTCTCCAACAAAAATACGATATTAAATAACAAATCAAGCCTTGAAGTAAAGGTAAACTTTTGATACCATGTTTTTTGTCTTAGTTTCAATTATATTATAATATCGTTATAATTTATCATATTATACAATAGAGAAAGTTTATAGGAGATTAAAAAAAAATTAAATTATTTTTCGAGTATCCTAACAATCATATTACACAATGGAGAAAGTTGATAGGAGACAATTTTTTTTAATTATTCTCAATATCATAAAAATTATGGTGGGAATAAGAGTTGTTTATTTACTTTAGTCACATTATTTTATTTTTAATAGATATTATTGAATGACTTTATATATGATTGGGTGATTATTTTATTAAAATATAAATTTATGGGTTAGGGGAAAAACAAAGAAAGACGCTTGAACCAAATCCTTAGCCATTTACTTCATTAACTTGCCCTAATTCAAGAAAACTATCTCCTTCTCCATAGATTCATCCTTATTAATTATTTTTAACCTCCAAGTTTTCCCTTATTGATTATCCTTCGTTTTAAATTGCGCCAATATTTTTTGTTCTCCTAAATCTACAGATTTAGGGAATTAATTGTCGATTCACTAGGTTTTACTCATGGGGCCTTTCCCTTGATCTCCTCACAAGAAAAACAAGTACAATAACATTAAACCATTACAAAATATTTAGGGCATAATCCATAAATAAAATTGACCCAGTAAAGGATTCAACAAATCAAGATATCACAGCAATTGTCGTAGGGATCGACCCATGTGTTGTTAATTATTACAGCCAATATGTAAATAAATCATTTATACACAGTCCAGTAATGAAGGCGAAATGCCATATTTAACCCACGTAGCAAAAAAATAGCTCAGTAATAAATCAACACATACCCACTAAGTGTAATAACCATTCCCATTGCCATTTCAAGTTTTACACATCCGCGCCATGGGCTTTGGCACCATTGCAAGAAATGGTGCTCTCGAGGCATAAAAACCCCAATCCATAATACGATTCACATAAACAAAATTAAATGCATAGATCCTGTTGAAGCACAAGTTTGCTCCACGACCAACAACGCCATCACTAACATTTAAAAACCCAATTCTAGTAACGCATGCCCAAAGGTGAATCAAAACCCCATAGAGAAGCCCCAAACCAAACGACGAAAACAAAATGCAGATAGGCCAAGAGACAATAAGTGTAGGCTTGTTTGGCAAGGATTGCCTTACACCTTGGCACCACCTTCAAACCAAATGACAGTGGTTGAGCCACGCTGCTCTTCACTAACCCTTGGCACCTTCAAAACACTCAAGCAAAACCATGGTGAGAGGTATGGACTGGTTACAAGCAAAAAGATAAACATAAACTTTTGTCACAAGACCAACAAAGCATACCTTTGTTAAATCCAATAGTCGCCTCCATGTTCTACCCCTACGCAAAGCCAAGACCAAACCGCAAACAACCAAGCGAAATGACAAGTCCAATGTGAGCCAAGCCCTAAGCTTGGGCTACCAAAAAAACCAAGGTGCAATAATGCAACCCACTGGTATCCATATCAAATCCATGACCCACTTTTCCATAGTTTGGTATCGTCGCATTAACATTAGTCTCCATCCTGATGCAAATATTAAAACCCCAATGTATATGGTTCAACCATATGGTATATTCACTACCCCTATATTTAGACATAGCAAGTTCAATTTATTTACTAATGTTCATCAAGGGTTCTATATCCTAGTTTAATTCATGTATTAGTTACTCATGAAACTAAGTTATTTCAGACCTGTTGTTATTGTTCATTAAATATTGATTTACTCTAGTCACATATTCGATTTGTGAGTAGAGACATGTTGTAGATTTAAATAGATTAATATTGGAAGTAGGTTCTAAATACATTTATATATAAATTACAATCTAGATAACCTAAGGTACTATCTACAGATTGAACTACTATTTATATATATAAAATTATATAGACATCAAACATAAACAATTACAAATACTATCTATAAGTATTCTACATTAAAATCTAAGCTAAATAAACCATTAAGACCTTTCAAGGTATGGACCATTAATACCTATTAACTGCTAAATAATTCCATTAAATAAACATTATCATAACTAAATAAACAAGAGGCATTGTGACCATTCTTTTCGTCCAAGATTTTGTCTATGTTCCTACACTAAATCACACATAACTATTAGTTATAAATTAACGAAGTAAAACATTTAAAAAGAAATTAAAGAACTCTGGAATTTTTAAAAAGAGGTCACGATATTGACCCCTGTGGGTTCATAAACCCATGTCGTAGGCCTCTATAAAAACAACCAAAACATATATATATAAACAGTAACGAAATGAAATAAATCTGCAAGTCATCCCCTATAATGAATTAAACAGCACATAAAAGCATACATAGGAATCTTTTCCATTTTAATAAACCATATAGAATTCTGTAAACAGTTCTAATAAGTACAACAGCAACAGGAATTGAATCCTATGAACATTCAAGCCCAACTCACATCTGTAATTAAAAATGATAAAATACACAGTAAGAGATTGAACAAATCAAGCTATCGCAACAATCATGTGAGGGCTCATGCCATACATGGCATGGCCTCAACCCATGCGGTGTCAATTACTACCATAAATATCTAATTAAACGACTTAAATATACAGTCCATAAACAAAGGTGAAATGCCATATTTAACCCATGAAGCAAACAAATAGCACGGAAATAATCCAACACATACAAAGTAAGCACATTAACCATTTCAATTTTCCTAAATGCATAGTATATATATTTACATAGTAATGCCATTATTGCAGTCAAGTTTTACACAGTCGCGCCATGCAGATCAAATTTAATCTAGGGTATTTAATCTAGGAGATCAAATTTTAAAATAGGGTATTTGATCTAGGAGATCAAATTAATATTGTTGGAATGGCAATACTACCATTTTAAAATAGGGTAATTAATTGAGGAAAGCAGCTTAATATTGTTGAAATAGCAATTTTCAATAACAAATTTCATCAAAATTTGTCGAGAAAAGTTTTAGCTGGGAGGTAAAGGAGTCTTGTATTATGTTTTTCATTTATTTTAGTTGCAATTTGATTTTTAAAATTTTCATTTTAACTGAATTTTACATTTTTTCTATTATATTAAATAATAAATTTAATGTTATTTATTTGAAACTTTATTGGGCAATATTGTCTATTTATTATCTTACTTGTCACTAAGTCAGGTCCGAGGATTCTCAAAATGTAAAATCATTTAATTCTTACTATATAGGTTTATTTAATATATTGATATTATAATCAATGGATATTATAACCAATTAATATATCAGAAATCATGGTTATAGTATATTTTATGGTCAAAATGTGGTCGATAATTTTAAAATGGTAGTTTTTAGTGCTTGAATTTGCATAATGAGATGCTTCAAGAGTAATTAAATTCCATAAATCCATTTATGTAATAAAAATTGTAATTTAGACAGTAAAAATGATATTTTCAGCAATAAATCATTGTGCCAAATTCAAAACAAAATAGCTGAAAGAAATGCAAATCCTTTAAACTTCAGTCCACTCAGAAAAATAAAGAACAAAAAACATAGAATTTGAATTTTGAACATGTTGGCCATGTAACTATTAGTAATTGGATCATTTAATATATTAATATTATAAATCATATTATTTTTATATATTAAAAATCACAATTAAACATATGATCAATTAATAGAGGTTCTCAACATTTTCAAAATCTAGAATATGAAAATAGAATATAAATAGTACAATACATTATTTTTGGTAATGGAATTCTTTGAACATAAGATGTTGTTTATTATTTTGATATTATAAAGTATATTTAAATATATTAATAAATATAGTTCCACTTAGAATTATTTAATATTTTTTCAATAGAAAAAGAATATTTACTATTTAACTTAAATTAAAGTTACACAAACTTCCTCTAAGATAAAAAGGCCTCTGAGGCATGTGGGTAGCCATTATGCTTTGACTTATTCTCACTAAACTTTTGCAAAGTTTCTATTGGAGTAGTCTAGCAGGCGTTGAATATGAGTCTCAATAATTTATTACCTATCAATAAATAGGAGTAGAGATGGAGGTAACAAGTAGCTGCCTAGATGAATTCTATGATTGTGAAACAATGGTTTGCTTCAATTTGGTGATCAAATGAAAACATAGTTCTTGGAAATGATTGTTTTTTCAATTGTTTTTTCAAGTTAAATGTTTAATGGATAGACTTTAGAATATTTAAGTTTAGAATTCGGAGAGTTTCGTGGACATTATTTTTATGTTGACACATAATTTTGATGTAATGAACCCTCTCATTTTCAGCATGAACAAATTACTATAGAGTGACCATGTGATTTATACTTCTTTGACTTGAAGAGCCATGCTTCACCAAAAGCATAAAATCCATACTCAAATTCTCCAACAAAAATATGATATTAAATAACAAATCAAGCCTTGAAGTAAAGGTAAACTTTTGATAGCATGTTTTTTTGTCTTTGCTTCAATTATATTATAATATCGTTATAATTTATCATATTATACAATAGATAAAGTTGATAGCAGATAAAAAAAAAAATTTAAATTATTTTTCCAATATACTATCTATCATAATCATATTACACAATGGAGAAAGTTGATAGGAGACCATTTTTTTAAATTATTTTCTTAATATCATAACAATTATGGTGGCAATAAGGGTTGTTTATTTACTTTATTCAGATAATTTTTAACATATATGATTGAATGAATTTATATATGATTGGATGATTTTTTTCTTAAAATATAAATTTCTAAGTTAGTGGAAAAATCATTTTTATTAGATATAATTGAAAAAAAAAATTATTAAAATTCTAAATTCATGGATTAGGGGGAAAACCAAGAAAGAGGCTTGAACCAAATACTTATCCATTCACTTCATTAACTTGCTCTAATTCAAGAAAACTATCTCGTTGTCCAAGTCCAAATTGAAGAAAACTATCTGTAATCTAATAAGTTTCTCCATACATATTTAACCTTCTCCATAGATTCATCCTTATTAATTATTTTTAACCTCCAAGTTTTCCCTTATTGTTTATCGTTCCTTAGTGGATTACTTTTCAGTCGTTTTAACTTGCACCAATATTTTTTGTTTTCCTAAATCTACAAATTTATGGAATTAATCACCTACTTACTAGGTTTTACTCATGGGGCCTTGGCCTTGAGCTCCTCACTCGAAAAACAAGTACAATAACATTAAACCATTTAAAAATATTTAGGGCATATAAGAGGGATTTTACACTCCACATTTCATAATCCATCAATTAAATCGACACAGTAAAGGATTGAACAAATCAAGCCATCGCAACAATTGTGGAAGAGCTAAACCCATGCATTGTAAATTATTACAGCCAAGATCTAAATAAACCATTTATACACATTCCATTAACAAAGGCAAAATGCCATATTTAACCCACAGAGCAAAAAAATAGCGCGGTAATAAATCAACACATACCCAGTAAACGTGATAACCATTTCCATTGCCATTTCAAGTTTTACACATTCATGCCATGGGCTTTGGCACCATTGCAAGCAATGGTGCTGCCGAGGCATAGAAAACCCAATCCGTAATATGATTTACATAAATGAAATTAAATACGGAGATCCTGTGGGAGCACAAGTTTTCTCCATGATCAACAACGCCATCACTAACATTTAAAACCCTAATTATGTTAACGCATGCCCGAAGGCGAATTAAAACTAGTACGACGCCTCCATGTTTTTCCCCTATATATAGCCAAGACCAAACACGAAAAAACCAAACGAAATGGCAAGTCCAACGTGAGCCAAGTCGCACGCCTCTAGAAAAACAACCAAAACATATATACATAAACAGCAACCAAATTACATACCTCTGGAAGTCATCCCATATAATGAATTAAACAATAGATAAAAGCATACATAGGAATCTTTCCATTTTAATAAACCTTATCAAATTGTCTACACATTTCTAATAACTACAATGTGAACATGAATCGAATCCTATCGGCATACAAGCCCAACTCACATCTATAATTAAAAATCATAAAATACACAGTAAGGGATTGAGCAAATTAAGCTATTGCAACAATCGTGGGAGGGCTCATGCCATACATGGCATAGATGTTAGATTTTTAACATTTAATCTTGTAATGTCCCCTCACGACCCCCATCCGAAAATGAAAAATCATATTAAAAGGCACCATATGTTGGTAACAAAAGGATGAAAAGCATGGTGGGTAGCAGTTTTATTTGTTTTATTATGGTTATTACGCTAATATTTCTGTGAGATTGTCGTAGGCTCTCTTCACAGTTTGGAATCAGGGATTGATTTTATTGTGATGGCTAGGGTTTTACACTGTGTAGGTCTCCCAAGGTTATATGTCTCTTATGGTTTATATAGGTATTGCAGATTTAATTTAATGGGGCGTAGAGTTTTCCTGTTAGGGTTACTTTCATAGATGTTAATTTTTTTTAATTATTGGTGAAGTGGTTTGGATTTATTGAACCATTACATTTACCTTTGTTATCTGGCCATTTTTATAAAATAATACATGCAAAGTAGTTTGGAATTTGAGAAGGGCTTGAAGATTAGATTTGAGATTGAAGTTATAAAGATGAACTTAATATGAATGTCACATCGATTCTCAATCTTATGAAACTTTCACTAAATCGATTGTGTACCAAAGCTTATTTTTACTTTAAATCAAGACTTTACTAAATGACACTAGTAATAATTAGTTTAATATTGATTACATATGGAATCAGATGAGTAGGTGCCGCTCCCTTCTTGACACAAAAAATTTAACCAAGGAAACAGCTTGGAATGTGACAAGGATTTTGCTACACCCTAAAAGGAAAACTTGTCGGTAAATCCTGCCACCTGTCCCCTATGCTTTTCCTATAAAAAGAGGAGGGGGAGATTCCAAGGGGGACGCATTTGGGGATTGTGTTCTACTCCATTCTTATTTGAAAGGAAATCCTCTGCAATCGTGCCGATGGTTATATGTTGGCATGAATTTTGTACTATGTAAAATGATATTTAATATTTCAATCTGGTAGTGTAACGTACCACTCATACCTCAATACCATTAGGTGTGGAAAAAGGGTGTACAATATTTTGTTTCGTTGTTACTACCAAAGGACATATGTAACATACCCCTCATACCTCAATGCCATTAGGTGTGGAAAAGGGGGTGTATAAGATTTTGTTTCGCTATTACTACAAAAGGAGTTGATCCTGTTAGTGGAAAATTTTACAGTTCACATCCATCGTCCTCTACCGAAAATGTAACAGGCCCCAAATCAGATAAGTAAATTTCCTCTCTTTTTCAAAAGACAATTTAAAAATGTTGTAACATCCACACAAGAATTGCTATTTTCAAGCGTTGCTTATCAAGATATACATGTCTCTCTGTTAACTATTCAGAGCACACACATTTATCTAAATCCATAATCTATGGCAAGGTTTTATGGATTATGATTATTGCAACAGTCCTTATATTGAAAGCTTTACCTTTTATTTATGACATATACACCTCCGCATGAAAATATTAGTAGTAATATAAATTTGTGGTCGACTATGCATGAAATATATATATAACCTGTTTAGTCTCAATAGAGAAATCCAACTATCATTCTGAATACATATACTCACTTCCTTTAACCATATTGGAACACCCTTTTAATTGTGATTAACCTTTTGTACATCAGTCCCCAAAAGCGTGTTGGGCATTAAGATGAAACTTGTTCTTGTTGGCATAAGTCCATTACACTAAAGGTAGCCATATCAATCATTCCATATTTTGTAATTTTCACATCAAGAAACTACATTGATCATTTACTCTATTTTAGCCACTGTTAGATTATCCAACATGTTTTGAATATCAAAACATTCATTTGATTATTGGCGCCATAGAATCATCTATAATATTAGTTAAAACATTTGGAGCACATAAGATCAAGTCCATGAGGTATATACCTTCCAGAACATATCGAATAAAATACATAAACCAGGTAGAATAATAGCATCACAAACACTTAAGATAAACACATAAAAACACGTAAGATAAACCACATCCAAAACAGACAAAGGCGAGGCCAATGTACGTGGTTCACCCAATCCATGGGCTACGTCCACCAAACTGTTATCTCATGGAATATTCATTCCCATAAAAGATTTACAATCCACAACCTCACAGTTTCTATTCTTGTAGACTTGAATCTCCAAGAGTAATTCTAAGCTATTGCTAAAACTTAGGAATATTTGTTATGTAATCTCCTTAAATCAAAGGACCAGTCACCTATTCTTTGTGCAACTTAACAAAGTAATGCTCATGACCTTGCTTCAAATTTCAAGGTAAAGTCTCCCTTTAAGGCTTCAGCTTCAAATGCAACATCTCACCTCTCCTCTCCATGTATGTACTAAGAGTCAAATACAAAAAGAAATTCAAATACCTAAGCCATATTTAGATCATGCAATGATTCACAGTAATGAAGGCTAACACTGCTGCAAGCTCACAACTTAAAATACAGACAAGGAAATTATAAAACACAGGATTAGGCACATGATTTGTATATGTCCAAATATCAAGTCTACACATATCCAATTACCAACCCGAGAAATTCTAGAGGTCAAATGCAAATACTAGAGGTTGCAGAGTTCAAATCTGTAAAAGAAATCTATCAACGTAGACATCAAAAGTACCTTGGATATGAGTTTTACCACAAACACAAGGCAATAATCATTGTAAATGAACTGATTCATTCTATGATGTTCATGCAAGAATGCAAGAGCTGACACTTACACTATGGCCCATACATCACTTATACGACTATAATAAAAAAATGCAGATGTTAAAGAAAACAAAGTCATAGGCCTGAAGTCCATTTTGAAACCAAGCAGATATTAAAACATAGAGGCTCAAAACGCATCATATGGTAATCATCTAAGAATGCATGAATTGGTACCAAGTTACAGATGTGACTATGATCAAGTGCGTAGGTCGATGATGAAGTCATATGATATAGATCGGATTCTGATTCCTAATGCATAGGTTAAAATGCATCCTAAGATGACGATCCATGAATGCAGGCATTGATACTCTCATGTATCTGTAATTTATGATTTGAAATGCAAACCACAAACGTGTGCAAAGTCTAAATGTGAGATTTCATGAATTAAAATGGTACTCACAGTAGATCCATGCAAGAGAAGTTTCTAGTCATAGACCAAAGACATTACAGAATTCCCAAATATAGCACAGAATGCAACCGTGGTTTGAAGAACATTTTCCCGCTATAACACATAAAAGCATATCTAGTTTTTTTTAAATATTCCAGATCTAAGATGCTGAATGCAGACCCGATATCTGATTTTCTTAAAGGCTCCTTCAAATAAAGATATAGAGAAGGGAAATACACCCTCCAAGATCTAAAGTCAGCCAAGGAATTAAAATGCTTTTCAAAATGTAAAATGCATTCTATGAATTAAATTACTCTTCCATAGCTTAAAAAACCTACCAAGGGTTTACCATGCTTTCTGGATCTTCAATGCTTGAAAAATCTTAACATGCATACAGAGCTTCCTGCAAAAGTAAGAAAAAACAAAACCTAGTTCAATATGTAAGAAAATACCAAGATTCTATCTTCAGAAGTCGTTCAAAAATTGCTAGGGTCCTGGGATCGACTCGCTTCTCCATGGACACCGCCCACAGCATGACTGGCCCTTTCCTCGAGGAATGGAGAACCTATGACATTCGCCATACTCCCCTCCAAAATATCCCTTAAATAAATTGCATGCTAGTTTTTTTTCCAAGATCGGTTTCTTGGATCAAGACGCTAAGTGAAGGAGCGCCAGCCATAGAGGGTTAGGGTCAATTTTATTCTCTCGAAAAAAATTTCCATTGGAACGCTAACCTGCATCCCCAATTCTCCCTTTAGAAGGAGTGCCCCAGAAAGGCACCCAGCTTCTCCTTAAAAACCCATTCCCCCACCAAAAATCGTGTCCTTCTTTACTAATGCCCTCTACCTCAAGTGGATAAAAATCGCAAGAAATCAGTGGCATGGCTGATTTCGAGGAGATTGTCGTCGAAAGGTAATTATTATTTTTTAGAGAATATACCTATAACGAAGGAGATACCACATAACTCTGTATTTTTCTAAATATATAAGAAAAAAATATGCAAAAATCTCCATGCTTCCCAAGAAATCTAGCGTTGGGTGTGGTTTTCCTTATATTAAAAAAAATTGGGGAAAAACACCCCTTTTCCTCATAAAGGGCGGACCCTTCCAAAAACTTGTTTTTCCCCTTTTTATTATATAAGCTAAAAAATAAGTCTCAACAATTTTGCTAGGAAATTTATCAACCAATGGTAGCATTGATTTGTATATGTAGAAGTTGTACTTATTATCTTACCATTATTGTCTTCTTTGAGAATCAATCGTGGAGTTAGATCTTTAGAAGTGCTTCATCTATTGTTAATTTTAGGATGATTAGAATATGTATATATAATTAAGATGAAGCTTGAGTTATTTCCATATGGGTTCAAGGGGGAACCCACTCGACACTTGATGCCTTTAAGGCGAAACAAGTGGATTTATTCTAACTTCTCTTCAGTTTGTTTTGAAGTTTCCCGGTTTAAAGGCCGGGTATCTTTAGGCATTTATAGACCATGTGAGCTTCCTGTAACAAAATTTGTATGTTAGAGATATGGTAACTAAGTCCCGACTATTAGGGAGTAGCATACCTTCATAAGTATAGTATGCCATGACCTTTCACTCACTATGGTTACTTATATGATTCCTTCGTTTAAGTTTTAGAGCCATTAATGTACTTGCATAGGTGTTGATTATTCTCTTTCTCAGATTCTCCTCACTTAGTTATCTGTGAGTAGGTTATATTGAAAGTAGAAGTTCCTAAAGCACTTTTGTAGGTCTCTCCCCATATGGGATCTACCTTCCCATTGCTAAGTTATGTCAATGATTTTCATCTTCCACCTCTACATCTTTTTTTTTTTTTAGGGAAGTAATCACCTAGCTTTCTAGGTTTTACTGGTGGGGCCTTGGCCTTGATCTCCTCACCAGAGAACCCATACAATAACAATAATCAAAGCTACAAAATATTTTTGGGCGGCGTAGAAGAGCGAATTTACAAATTATCTAGGGTATGCGAGAGGGATGTTACATCCTCTCCCCCTTAAAAATAACACCTTCCTCGGTGTTCCTATTTTCCTTCTTCATTCTATCATCCATTCTTGTTTTTTGTCTCTTTCATCTTGGTCCCATGTGATCTTTCTCTATCTTCTCAAGTCGCCATCGTTCAAGACCTGCAATTTTCCTGAAACAAGTTCGGGTCTAGCCCAATTTTCTTCAGTACAACATGTAAAAAGAATTATAATTCAACTTAACATATGTCATAGATCCCTTTTGCATTGTAAAAATATGCAATTTATTCATCAATAAAATATAATTACTACCCTTTGGATGTTTGTTTTTATCTCCAACCTTTGGATAGTCATGTCGTCCTCGACCTGAGGAATCCCTTCCTCACATTACCCGTTCAGCATGTAACATGTTTTACGTTAGTTTTGTTTTCAAAACTCTCCCTTGAGTTTTCTTTTCCATTCATGTGTGGACTTACAATAATTTCTGAGGTTATTTTCCCTTTTAACCGCTAGTTAAGATTTTTCTCCTCAGTGACATCAAACAGTGTCCTGTCTTCCAGATGTCCATTTTTTTTTGCCTAGTTCTTATCCTTGCCACACTATATGCCTAACACCAATGTTCTCACACCGCAATCACTTTCCTAACACCATTGTGCTCCTGCAGCATATATGCCTAACACCCATGTGCTCACACGACAATCACTTGCCTAATACCATGGTGCTCCCGCGGCATTTCAAAAATAAATAAATTTTTTTTGTTCGTATTTATTATAAATTTCACTTTGATTATTAGTAATGCACGCTCCTTGGTGATTCACATGACTTGGCCTCATGGTTGATTAACATCTATCGATAAACATAATTTTCATTCATTTAGTCAAGATTTTCTAAGTAGTAGTGATTGTACCCTTACCATCATTCATGGTTCATACAATCTTATAATTCATTCATAATAAACCACCACTTATTCACAAGTGGATTTTAGAATCCATGTCTTGCATTGCTCATGAGATGGTATGAATCATCATAAAGCCCTACAATGTTAGTACTTAACACCACAATCCATAGTTAAACCTTGGTTCATAAAAACCTCGAAATACAAAATTTAAAATAAGGTAATATAATAAAACAACACTAGTTCTTGAGTGGTTTAGATTCCTTATTTAAGCCAATGAATTTTTGAGCAAATAGTCCATTCCAGTTAGTGGTGTCTTACGCATAACCTGCATAGTTAGTCCATAACGTTATACGTCATTCATTCACTTATTATTTCCAAATGTCAATAGCAATTTCCCAACATTCAGACTTTAGATCTGTAATTCGATCATTAAGGTAGAGATTTTAATATCCCAAAAATGATTTTAAAGTAAAGATATTATTTTATCCTTTGGCATTCGAAAATGACTCAGCCAACAAAATAATTCAGAGACGAGTTTTTCACTTTTTATCTGTTTAACTAGATCACGTGTTAAGAACATGCATCATATAAATGCCATCAAAATTTTGTTAGATATACCCCAACCCCAAATCAATGCATTAGCAGAATTAGGACAACTTAACACGTTATCAGACTTACGACAAGTCCGACGTTTTACCAGCACTTCAATGACACGTTTATTACATCTATCCAAGCCAACATAATGCATTACAGAGATTGGGCATCAACCTTTATTATGTACAAAAGAATTTTCAGGTATTGAATCTAGATACGACTTTGATGGAAGGAAAGTCAAACAATTACCTGTATCAATACATATGCGAATATGGTAAATCATTATTTACAACTCACCAATTAATATGCAAAATAGATAGCAACTCAAGACATGCTTTTATGACAAGAATTTGATCGGTTGATGCTTGAGAAATTTCCATTGAAGTGCCTTAATATAGAGCATTTGCTGAGAAACAAAAGGATGCATTTGTAACAAGAGAGCTATACATCAATACAGAATCAAGAATTAGCCATGTACCAATTAATAAGCAAAAACAACCAATCAACTCATGACACACTTTTACGACAAGAATTTTCTAATGATGCCCGAGAAATTTTCTTTAAAGTTCCTTCGTTGTTAATAATAAATATATAGGTTCTCAACATACTGTAAAAAGGAATTTGAAAGAGGACACAAGTCGACACTAGTAATGTATGTTGTTAGCACATGTTATTTACCTTGCATCTAAGAACGTAAATTATCCAACAACCAACTATAGTCTCTCAGTTTGATTAGAGATGGAAAACATTCCTGAAAATTTTCTTTATAGCAGGAGATACAAAAATCAAACTGGGATTATAACATTTTCCTTAATCAACATAGTTTAGAAAAGACTGGAACTACTATAAGGATAATTTTGCATTGACAACCCTGTTCTTTAAGCTTTTAAACTGCAAAACAAGGTACCAAGGTTATGTTCATAATTGATGCTGAAGTTATAACTTATAACAAACAAACATTCCACTGCTCAAAATTTTTAATGGGTCTATATGCATTTTTACGAAAGTAGCCTTTAAATGATCAAATGTCATGTCTTGGTTGGCTCTATGTTGTAGAGAAGTTATGCACGACATTGAATTCATTTCAGATTCTAAGGTGCTTTCGGCATTTTCTATAAATTACGTCGAAGGGACATGAATCCATAAATTTTGATGATTCGAACTACTTGAATGTTTCTTGGGTAGTTGGTATATCTTCTGATCATTTTCTCAAACCTTGTGCTCACAGTCCCTTATCCAATTACATAATAACATACAAATAAAGACACCTAAGGTTATAGTACATGAAAATGAATCATGTTGTTCAAACAATCAAACAACATTTTCATCAACATAATTACATGCTTCATCTCCTACAAAAATCATGCTTCCTACATTATCCCTCTGGTCTGGTTTGCAGTATCACAAAAATCCATGGTTATACACAGCTGGTATACGATGCTCAGGAAAACCAAACTTCCATGTGATCGAAATCAAAATCTGACAAGAAAAATTATCATTGATTTCCATCTAAGATCAAAAATAAGAATGCGGTCATGAGCCATTTGGATTTGATGAAGGAATTACCTGTTGTTATACCTTCTTCCATGACATCTTCTTTGATCCTCTTTGTTACCTCCTTTGATTTCTGGAGGCTCATTCAGACAACTTATCCCCCTCGTTCATCAGTGTGATGCATCCACAAATAAAAACAATCGATTGGTTAGAGCTATCCATCTTCATGCATCCTAACTACATGTTGAACCCAAATAGGCCTGAGTGCTGCCACTCTGGCTCTGATACCATATGTAACGTAACCCTCATACCTCAATGCCATTAGGTGTTGAAAAGAGGGTGTATAATGTTTTGTTTCGTTGTTACTACCAAAGGACATATGTAACGTACCCCTCATACCTCAATGCCATTAGGTGTGGAAAAGGGGGTGTATAAGATTTTGTTTCACTGTTACTACCAAAGGAGTCGATCCGGTTAGTGGAAAATTTTACATGGCATTTCAAGGAAACATGTCCAATCAATACAGTAATGAGAAAACTATATACATTGTGCAAGAAACATTTGACAGTTCACATCCATCGTCCTCTACCGAAAATGTAACAGGCCCCAAATCAGATAAGTAAATTTCCTCTCCTTTTCAAAAGACAATTTAAAAATGTTGTAACAACCACACAAGAATTGCTATTTTCAAGCGTTTCTTATCAAGATATACATGTCGCCCTGTTAACTATTCAGAGCACACACATTTATCTAAATCCATAATCTATGGCAAGGTTTTATGGATTATCATTATTGCAACAATCCTTATATTGAATGATTTACCTTGTATTTATGACATATACACCTCCGCATGCAAATCCTAGTAGTAATATAAATTTGTGGTCGACTATGCATGAAATATATATATATAACCTATTTAGTCTCAATAGAAAAATCCAACTATCATTCTGAATACATATACTCACTTCCTTTAACCATATTGGAACACCCTTTTAATTGTGATTAACCTTTTGTACATCAGTCCCCAAAAGGGTGTTGGGCATTAAGAGGAAACTTGTTCTTGTTGACATAAGTCCATTATACTAAAGGTGGCCATATCAATCATTCCATATATTGTAATTTTCACATCAAGAAAATACATTGATCATTTACTCTATTTTAGCCACTGTTAGATTATCCAACATCTTTTGAATATCAAAACATTCATTTGATTATTGGCGCCATAGAATCATCTATAACACTAGTTAAAACATTTGGAGCACATAAGATCAATTCCATGAGGTATATCCCTTCCAAAACATATCGAATAAAATACATAAACCAGGTAGAATAATAGCATCAAGAACACTTGAGATAAACACATAAAAACACATAAGATAAATGACATCCAGAACAGACAAAGGCAAGGCCAATGTACGTGGTTCACCCAATCCATGGGCTACGTCCACCAAACTATTATCTCATGTAATATTCATTCACATAAAAGATTTACAATCCACAACCTCATGGTTGCTATTCTTGTAGACTTAAATCTCCAAGAGTAATTCTAATCTATTGCTAAAACTTAGGAATATTTGTGATGTAATCTCCTTAAATCAAAGGACCAGTCATCTATTCTTTGTGCAATTTAACAAAGTGATGCTCATGAGCTAGCTTTAAATTTCAGGGTAAAGTCTCCCTTTAAGGCTTCAGCTTCAAATGCAACATCTCACCTCTCCTCTCCATGTATGTACTAAGAGTCAAATACAAAAAGAAATTCAAATACCTAAGCCATATTTAGATCATGCAATGATTCGCAGTAATGAAGGCTAACACTGCTGCAAGCTCACAGCTTAAAATACACACAGGAAAATTATAAAACACAGGATTAGGCACATGATTTGTATATGTCCAAATATCAATTTTACACATATTCGATTATCAACCCAAGAAATTCTAGAGGTCAAATGCAAATACTAGGGGTTGCATAGTTCAAATCTGTAAAATAAATCTATCAACGCAGACATGAAAAGTAACTTGGATATGAGTTTTACCACAAAAACAAGGAAATAATCATTGTAAATGAACTGACTCATTTGACGATGTTCATGCAATAATGCAAGAGCTGACACTTACACTATGGCCCATACATCACTTATACAACTATAATAAAAAAATGCAGAGGTTAAAGAAAACGAAGTCATAGGCCTGAAATCCATTTTGAAAGCAAGCAGAGATTAAAACGTAGAGGCTCGAAATGCATCATATGGTAATCATCTAAGAATGCAGGAATTGGTACCAAGTTACAGATGTGACTATGATCAAGTGCGTAGGTCGATGATGAAGTCATATGATATTGATTGGATTCTCATTCATAATGCACAGGTTAAAATGCATCCTAAGATGGCGATCCATGAATGCAGGCATTGATACTCTCATGTATCTGTAATTTATGATTTGAAATCCAAACCGTAGATGCGTGCAAAGTCTAAATGTGAGATTTCATGAATTAAAATGGTACTCATAGTAGATCCATGCAAGAGAAGTTTCTAATCATAGACCAGAGACATTACAGAATTCCCAAATCTAGCACAGAATGCAACCGTGGTTTGAAGAACATTTCCCCCCTATAAAACATAAAAGCATATCTAGTTTTTTTTTAAATATTCGAGATCTAAGATGTCGAATGCAGACCCGATATCTGACTTTATTAAAGGCTCCTTCAAATAAATATATAGAGAAGGGAAATAAGCCCTCCAATATCTAAAGTTAGCCAAGGAACTAAACTACTTTTCAAAATGTAAAATGCATTCTATGAATTAAATTACTCTTCCATACCTTAAAAAACCTACCAAGGGTTTATCATGCTTTCTGGATCTTCAATGCTTAAAAAATCTTAACATGCATACAGAGCTTCCTGGAAAAGTAAGAAAAATCAAAACCCAGTTTAGTATGTTAGAGAATACCAAGATTCTGTCTTCAAAAGTCGGTCGAAAATTGCTAGGGTGCTGGGATTGACTCGCTTCTCCATGGACACCACCCATAGCATGACTAGCCCTTTCCTAGAGGAATGGAGAACCTCTGATCTTCCCCATACTCCCCTACAAAATATCCCTTAAATACATTGCATGCTGGTCTTTTTGCCAACATCGGTTTCCTGGATCAAGACGCTAAGTGAAGGAGCGCCATCCATAGAGGGATAGGGTAAATTTTATTCTCTCGAAAAAAATTGCCATTGGAACCCTAAACTGCATCCCCAATTCTCCCTTTAGAAGGCATGCCCCAAAAAGGCACCTATATTCTCCTTAAAAACCCATTCCCCCACCAAAAATCATGTCCTTCTTTACTAATGCCCTCTACCTCAAGTGGATAAAAATCCCAAGAAATCACTGGCACGACTGATTTCGAGGAGATGGTTGTGGAAAGGTCATTATTATTTTTAAGAGAATATCCCTATAATGGAGCACATACCACATAACTCCGTGTTTTTCTAAATATATAAGAAAAAAAGATGCAAAAATCTCCATGCTTCCCAAGAAATCTAGCGTTGGGTGTGGTTTTCCTTATATTAAAAAAAATTGGGGGAAAACACCCCTTTTCCTCATAAGGGGCAGACCCTTCCAAAAACTTGTTTTTCCCCTTATTATTATATAAGCTAAAAAATAAGTCTCATCAATGTTGCTAGGTAATTTATCAACCAATGGTAGCATTGATTTGTATATGTAGAAGTTGTACTTATTATCTTACCATTATTGTCTTCTTTGAGAATCAATCGTGGAGTTAGATCTTTAGAAGTGCTTCATCTCTTGTTAATTTTAGGATGATTAGAATATGTATATATAATTAAGATCAAGATTGAGTTATTTTCATATGGGTTCAAGGGGGAACCCACTTGGCACTTGATGCCTTTAAGGCAAAACAAGTGGATTTATTCTAACTTCTCTTCAGCTTGTTTTGAAGTTTCCCGGTTTAAAGGCCGGGTATCTTTAGGCATTTATAGACCATGTGAGATTCCCGTAACAAAATTTGTATGTTAGAGATATGCTAACTAAGTCCCAACTATCAGGGAGTAGCATACCTTCATAAGTATAGTATGCCATGACCTTTCTCTCACTATGGTTACTTATATGATTCCTTCGTTTAAGTTGTAGAGCCATTAATTTACTTGCATAGGTGTTGATTATTCTCTTTCTCAGATTCTCCTCACTTAGTTATCTGTGAGTAGGTTATATCGAAAGTAGAAGTTCCTAAAGGAATTTTGTAGGTCTCTCCCCATAGGGGATCTACCTTCCCATTGCTAAGTTATGTCAATGACTTTCATCTTCCACCTCTACATCTTTTTTTTTTTAGGGAAATAATCACCTAGCTTTCTAGGTTTTACTGGTGGGGCCTTGGCCTTGAGCTCCTCCCCAGAGAACCCATACAATAACAATAAGCAAAGATACAAAATATTTTCGAGCATAGAAGAGCGAATTTACAAATTATCTAGGGTATGTGAGAGGGATGTTATAGGTATCCTGTGTTTATGCTTGTCTAATATGAGGTTTTATGTGTGAGTAAACGACAGGCATGATTCAGCTCTGGAATCCTATGTTTATGCTTTGTCTGATTTGAGTTTTTTATATGTAGGAATGGTTCAGATCTGGAATCCTGCGTTTATGCTTTGTCTGATTTGAGTTTTTATATGTAGGAATGATTCAGATCTGGAGGCCCGCGTTTATGCTTTGTCTGATATGAGTTTTTGTATGTAGGCATGATTCAGATCTGGTAACCCATATTTATGCTTTTTATAAGTGCCACGATTCATATCTAGTGGTCACACGATAGCCGGTGTTTATGCTTTGCTTGAAGTTAATTTTTATAAGTGCCATGATTCAGATCTAGTGGTCACACAATGGCTGGTGTTTATGCTATGCTTGAAGTTAATTTTTATCAAGTGCCATGATTCAAATCTAGTGGTCACATGATGGCTGGTGTTTATGCTTTGCTAGAAATTAATTTTTATACATTCCCATGATCTCGACCTGATGGTTACAAGATAGTTTTGAATTTGTTCTTAGCAAAACCCTGTTTCTATTCATGCCCATAGTTTGTGAGATTTTGATTTGGAGTTTTGATTTGTATTTCTTCAGAAGATTTCTGTGAATTCGATCTAGAGTTGCATACCTTGTTGAACTTTGTCTTTATTTTTATGCATTGATTTCATTCTAGTGTATGCGTTATAGTCTGGATGATTGTCTCTAAACGCTACTAGTACTATGTCTAAACACTAGTTGTGATATTGATTTGATGATAGCTTAAACACTGTGCTTCAAGGTCTTGTCTTTTGAGGCCACGATTTCCTGAGAGGGTACGGCCTGATGGATAGATGTTGGCCTAAATTTTTATGCTGGTATTATATCAATTGGGATATTGCTTGAGGAGATTTTTCCAGAACGTTGTTTCTTATCGATTTGGTGAAAATTTAAATGTTGTACTTATTTAAGACCTTGACTTTTGATGCAAGGTTTCCAGGAAAGAAACGATTAGGCTTAGATATTGACTTGAGTTTTATTTTCCTTATTAAAATATCTGCCATTTATGCCATGATTTCAGGAGATCGGTCTCTAGTACAGCTTATGGTTGGATACTATTCTTTTCTTAAATCTCTGCCATGAATTTTCAGAAGTAAAATCGATTGGGAAATCAGTTTATGGTCGAGCACTGTTTCTTTTATTTTCTCTTGCTTGTTATGCCACGTTTGCAGAAAAAGGGAATTGATTTGGGGTTGGCGTTGGCTGGAAGACTATTCTTTATTTTAACCTCTGTCCTTTATGACCGTGATTTTTATGAGAAAACTAGCTGGAATTTAAATGATGGCTGATTATTCCTCCTTATTAAAGACTAAAAGTACTTTCTACTTTGGAGTACAATAATTAACCATTTTCATTGTTTCTGATCTAGGTTACAAAAAATGCCTCTTTCTTGGCTTAGTCGAGTTCATGCTCAATCTCGAAGTAGCTGGTTGAAGACTGAGTTAATCTGGATGTTTTTATGTTTTAAAGTTTAAATTCTGTATTAATGTATTGTTGAAAGATGGAATGTTGACTTATATTATAAAGTTGGAATTCCTTCAGATCTAGAATGAACTAGGGACAAGCATCATGCTAATATAGAGATTAAGCTGTCCTTTATAGACCAAACACTAACTCATGGTGTTCAGCCGGGAGCTCATTCTGGGTTAAGCCGGTACAATTTTTATGCTAAGTGATTGTCCAGAGCTGAGCCGTGAACATCTGTTTTGGGATTGGGAAATACAAATTTTCCACTACACCCGCCTTGTTTCGAGGCTGAATCAAATTGTAACAGATAAGTCGCATCATTGTACCCCCTTTATGGAATAATTAATAAAATCAATAACAAATTGGTGGATGTAGCCTCATGGATGAGGTGAACCACGTGATTATGGTTGTCTTGTCCTTTGTATTATTATGTTGTGCATGTTTATTTTTTTACTTGATGATGTTAGTATGAATGAAGTATAAAATTTATCGACAAAATAGGTTAATAAACATATTTTTTCATACTTTCAATTCAGGAGCACTTACTTGGATGGTTTAAAGCTCTATTAAAGAAATGAAAAAAATTTACCCATTTTATCTATTTCCGTAACAAGGTACTTTGGGGACATCACAAAGTTAGCATTATACTATGATATTTTATCTCAAAGAATAACAAAGACAATAATCAAACACAAGAGACAATGAACACAGTATTTTTCCATGGGGAAACCATAAATAGATAAAACCCTGCAACTTCCCCAGAGATAGAATCGGCACCAAAAGTAAAACCCCAAAATAGAAAGATGGTCTCCCGACAATAGTAAACTCTTTCTTTCTAGCCCCAACAACTTCTACTCCCTCAGCTATACGCTACAACTGAGTGTGAGTGAGTGTGTCATAAATAGAGAGGCTCACACTCGATTTATACTAATTCTCGACTTGACAATAACTCACTAGAGCTGACTTCAATAGGTGAGTCTAACAACCCTAGGGCCTCGCAACTGTAGGGAATTTAACCCTTGATCAATAGGAGTGTTACCCTGAATGACTTGACATGACTTGTTTACATTATATAAACTCCCGATCGAAACATCAGGGCATGACATGACTCAATTACATTACAAGCACTTCTCGGACTAAACATCGGGGTACAATAGATAAGATATAAAAGTTAATACATTATGAAGTTACAATTACATCAGCAATGGCCTCAACCCATGCGTTGTCAATTACTACTGTAAAGATCTAATTAAAACACTTAAATATGCAGTCCATAAACAAAGGCGAAATGCCATATTTAACCCATAGAACAAACAAATAGCCCGAAAATAATCCAACACATACACAGTAAGCACATTAACCATTTTAATTTTCCTAAACACACAGTATATATATTTACACATTAATGCCATTATTGCACTCAAGTTTTACACAATCGTGCCATGGGATTTGGCACCATTTCAAGCAATGGTGATGCCGAGGCATGAAAGCCCCAAATCCAAAAATACAAATTACCATAACAAATAATTACACCAATCCTGTAAGATATATGCTCCACGGTTTAACAGCCTTAATAAATATTTATAAATCCAAGTTTTTCTACACAGGCCTGCAGGCTCATCAAACCCAACAGAGAATCCCCAAACCAAACAAATCAAACAAAATGTAGACATTCCGAGAGGCAACAAGTGTAAGATTTTTTGGCAAGGCTTACCTTACACCCTGGGCACAACCTTCAAACCAACGACAGTGCTTGACCCATGCTACTCTTTTGAACCCTTGGAACCTGCAAACACCAAGATAAACTAGGATGACAAGTATGGAAATGATAGGAGCCATAAAACAAAATGAACTGTAGAGATAAAACCCAAATCAAATCACACATCCAAATCCTGGAGGTGACCTCCATTTTTCCCCTGCGTAAAGCTAAGACCAAACCCCAAACAACTAAGTGAATGAAAAGTCTATCGTGAGCCAAGACCTAAGCTTGGGCTTCCACTAAAACCAAGGTGCATTAATGGCACCAACTAGCATCCACTTTCAAAGCCAAAACCCACTTTTCTATAGTTTGATATCGTTGCTTTAGCAAAGGTATTCATTCCGACGAAGGCTTAAACCCCATTAACATATTATTCAACCATATGGTATATTTCACCACCCCAAAACATATCACAAGGTTTAAAATATTTCAAGGTTATGTTTAATGTATAGTCCATATATGGTATGCGCTAATCCAAAGTCAAGCCATAAGGCATAAGTATTAAAGGTAACATGTAAACCATATGCTTAAAGCCTTAATACAATACGTTTTCCCTAAGTTTAATGCTTAGTGAACATGGCATATGACATATGCCATGCTAATAATTAAACTTTAAAAATAAAATCAAAGGTCTGGTTTTAAACCAAGTTCATAACGTGCAAATAGAAAACACAGGTTATGTTAATATTGTTAATAAAATAAACATAGAATGTAAATATACTAATAGATAAAACATGAGACATAAACCCTAATGAAGAGTAAGTACCACATAGGAATTTTTAGATGTGATAGTTAATTTGATGAAAATAGTATTTTCCTTGTATAAATGTGAGTCGGTAAGGAATTATAGCAACAAATAGTAGGTCTTTTAGGATCAATATTTCTGTGTTGTTTCAATAAGACTTCGTCACAAGGTATGGTTTGCATATGAAATCAAACAGGTGCCTTAGTTTGAAGAACTAAGTAAGCTTGCAAACTAGTAAACACTTTTACCTCTCAGATCGTCATGGGAAAATGAGTCCCGCCACTCTTCCCACTTTGTTTCCACAAATAAAGTTAAGTTAGGAATTTTTAAATGAGGAGTAAGAATATCCAGTAAGGACAAAGCATATCATCAAGTAACAACACATATGCGACAAATGTATAATCATAAGAACTAAGTAGTAAATAGCCAAATGACATCGTAAGTAAAAATACATTAATAATAATGACTGAAAGTAAAATGACAGAACGTGAGAACAAGTTACGAGTAAACAGTGGTACATGTAGTGTACGATATATTTCCGCAAGTCAAATAATGTTCCGTATAGGTAGTTTTTTTGGTAGCCTAATAAAAAAGAAGTTTATTATTCTCAATTTTTTTGGGACATTACAATCTTGAACTACCAAATGATGAGAAAAATCTACTTGGGCATTGTTTTTTGATGAACATGAAATCATTCCACCATTAAGTTAAACACCTTATCAGATAATAATGCAAAGTCCAATTTATCTTTCAAGATTTTTCCTTGGATTTATCAAAGCTATCCATGCATTCATTTAAGAAAATTTGTAGAATATAAATTGAGAATAATTAATAAAAAAAATACCACATGCAATAAGAAAGAAAAATAATTTACTAGTAAATCAATTTTTTACTTGCCATCTGCCCCTATAAGGGTTGGTATCCATGGGAAAACCAATTTCTTCCATGATATCATTACTTAATCAATAAAACATGTTTTAGTCTAGTGCTTATTAGAAACGTTTGTTGTTTACATATATACTAGAAGTGATGGTGTAACATCCCTCTCGCGTACCTAGATATTTTGTAATTTTTGAATGTTATTGTAATCGTCTCCGGGTGAGGAGCTCAAGGCCAAGGCCCCACCGGAAACAATCCTTGCAACCTATACAAGTGAAAAACTAAGGAGGCATAAAGACAATGACTTAATGTAACCACAAGGGATAGGAACAAATGATCTAAAAGATCCATAATGGATAATGTGGTCCTACGTATCGACAGTATTAGGGATAATATATGTGCCTACTAGGATACTTGTTTCACTAAAACTTATTCCGACTAAGACACCATACCTAGTACTTGGTCCAAGTACGATTAAGTCCAAGTAGAGTAAGTCGCAACCACTCTTCTTAATGTTCACATAGAAGACTTAAGGAGATTAAAGTAGAAAGAGCTAATTGTCAAGGGACTATACAGAGATATCACTACTAGCTTATCTCGTTTGATAAATACCATACATACTATATAGAGAAAAAGAGGGACTTATACTCGGCATACATAAGTTAATGCAAGAAAATATGACAACTTCCTTCGACGACTTAGGTGTCATCCAAATAGAAAATAAGTCGTGGAAAGTACGATCCCTTAGTGGAAAAGAATTGGTAGTTTAAGCATTTATAAAGTTCATGGACTATCATTATAAGGAAAATAATGATAGATTTCATCTTTTATAAAAGACATGGTTTGTTATGAAAAGAAAACCATATATTAGGTATTTATTAAATTTAATAGATTTAAAGTCATTTTGAAAAAAAAGGGGCATGAATAATCATTATCCATCATGAGAAAAGCGAAGGATTAATAACATATGAAGTCTATCATAGTATGATAGATTGGGTCTTTATAAAATTCACGGACTATTTTAAGTCTTTATGAAAAGACATGCGCTCTAAAGTCTAAAGTAATGATAAATTAAATATTTACATGGACTATTAAGTATAAAAAAGCAAAAGATTTAAGTCTTTATAAAAAGACATGCACTAAAGTCTAAAGTAATGATAAATTAAATATTTACATGGACTATTCAGTCTAAAAGATGAAAGATTTAAGTCTTTATGAAAAGACATAGACTATTATTTGAAGTCTATCAAAATGGAAAAAAATGATAGATTTATATCCTTATAAACAAGACCTGAATTATTATTATATATAGTTCATCATAAAGGAAAAATGATGGACACAAAGCATTATTATGATGGTTTGATTTTAAAACCTTTATATTTTATTTTATGAAAAGGAATGATTAATTCCTTCCGTAAACTCTTGACTTCTAAAAAGCTAATGGATGTAATTCAATTCATGCTTTAATCTTGGCTTGATTAAAGGTGAGGTTTAGCGTGAATGAAGGGAATAAATAATCCCTGAACCTTGACAGCCATAAGCAAAGTTAGGGAAAAAATGGTCGCCATAATATTGCATAAAAATCTGCCGGACAATTACAACGGCAATGCTATGTTTAGCAATTCTCTCCAAGGTAAGTGGAAGAGCATGGCCCTACTATAATAAATGAGTGATATATTTATAGGAGTTGGGGGGATGCAGTTATGGGGGGGGGACTTCTGGGTATAAGTAAGGATTCCTCTACCTGTTCTTTCGGATGGGGGGATTCATTCCGACCAGTGTTCTTCCACCCAGGTTCGGGTCTCTCCTAAACAGTGAAGGTTTATAGATCCATTGTTGGTATGCATTCCTGCAGACTATGCTTTATTTTTTTATGGAATTGGGTAATACCACTATTAGTTTGTTGTCTCGGATAATAGATTTGTATGATTTGTTTTTATGTGTTGAAGGAAGTTAGATTCAGATCTGAACATCAGTTTTAGATAGTTAGAATTTTTTATACCCTTCAAGGCCAGCAATTGTCTGCTGAGCATCTTGGTACCAGCACAACTAGCAATGCTCTTCCTCTTATACAGTGGTTAACGAATCCGAATCAAAACTGTATATCATAGGTTTCCAAAGTTAAACCCTGATATTTCTTATTGTCTCCTCCATCTCTTGTTGATGGCCAACAAATCCATGCCCAAACCATGGAAAGTGGGCTTGAGCCGAGCATCACTATAAACAATGAGCTCCTCAATTTTATGCCAAATGTGGTTATTTGGAGGATGCAGGCACTGTTTGAGATAATGCCGAAATACTTTTGGTATCTTTGACCTCATTGAGTGCCGAGTATATCGAATATGGGTTCTTCTGGGATTCCATAGGGAAAATGCGAAACCCAATCTATTCACCTGCGTTAGTGTTCTCTTTGTCGGCATAGGTTTTGTGGAAGTATGAGATGGTAAACGGGTTCATGCCTACATTATGAAAAATAGAGTTGAGTCTGATATGTTTTTAACCTATATTCAAAGTGTCACTACAAAGGCGTTGCATGCAATGTATGCAAGAGCTTAAATCTGGTTTTGTGGACTGCTATAATTACTACACCTTCCCGGGATGGTCATGGCAAGGTTGCCTTGAATTTTTTTAAAGGGTGGAAGCAAGGGGATTGGGATCCAGTGAGAACATATTTTGTTCAATTAAGAAAAGCATTTAACTTATCCTTTTGTTATGGACCAAGCATGTTGGGGTGAGTATAAGTAAACCCTTACCTTTCCTATATGGATATAGTTTTTGTATGAATGGGTCTTAGTGAGAGGGCACAACAAAGAGTGTTTGTTTGTTTTTAAAAATCATGAATAACATAACCTTAAATTGGGGGTTAGATTCTTTAATCTAGGTTACTAAAAGTCATATATAAAGAATTTCCATATGCTTGCAAGTAGTGGAAAGGTAAGGAACTGTTCCTTTTTAAGAATCCATATCAGTCATCGTATAGATATAGTTTTAATTTGTGTGACTAATGTTCTACGTTTCATTTATAGCTGTGTGCTTGGGGCAGAAATTATAGATGCTACTAATGGATTGCGATATCTAGTTCAAGATATTGGGGATCATTTGAAAACATACAGAATACTTAAGTAGTATTTGGAAAGAAAGGTCAACCTTTTGCTGTAGCTTCGAATTAATGATTTCACCAGTAGAAGTTGAGGCTTGGAAGGCACCGTCCTATCCCTAATAGGATACTCACTCGTTGTAAATAAAAACAAAAGTAAAGGAAGGTTCAAGGGTTGAGTTAAGAACTTGGTTATGAACATTATTTTTGTATTATGTTGTACGAAGAATAGATGATTGACCCCCTCTCGAATCAATACCAAATTTTCTGGTCTTATGTTAGATTCCACATATTTAATAGAAGGAAGTATGGAAACACCAATGTTGCTGATTGTAACGTTTTAAATAATAAAATTTCACAGCATGTGATTGTTTTGTGGACGTAACCCTGGAGATGAGTGAACCACGTACATGGGTGTCTTTCTTGTTATTGTGTCAAAATGTTCCATTTTTCCCTTATATTAATCGTGTGCTTATAACTTTGTTCTGCATCTTGTCGATCGATTTATTTCTTAGAAGGATAATCAAGGAAATATATGGTCTCCTCAATGACATTGTCTGCACCGTAGAATTGTTTGTAAAGACATCTTAAGAATGAATGCAGGGTGACTACACCACATAAGTTACAACTGATAATGTATAGTATTAAGGGAAGGTTGTGAAGATATGCTCTTATGTTTCATTGGTTAGATTTAAAAATGGATAGTTCTTTAAACAGATTCATTTGCTTAAAAGATGGTAGATATATAACTCGACATCATGATAGATAAATCTACGGATAAACACCAATGAATGAAAGAGTGAGTTGAATTACTTAAGAGAACCTTCTATTAGTCGGAAGTCCATAAAATATTGAAATAGGGTTAAGGAAATTTGAATGGACGTTCAATTGAAATGACATGTAAAATCTGCCACTAACCTGATTGACGCATTGTAGTAATAGTGAAACAAAGACAAATAAAAATAAATAAATAAACATATATTTAACTTTTGGCATTGAGGTATATGAGGTACGTTACAGGTGGTATGAGAGCGAGAGTTGAAACGCTAAGGCCTATTGGGCTAAAAAATGCTTCAGCATATTTCGTTTTAACTAACGATTGAGTTTTTCTCTACGATAATAGAAAATTAGGAAGTTCACATTGTTCAGCCAATCCATGTACCTTAAAGTTGTATGCAACACAAATGTTTAATGACCTTTTAGTTGTGCAGGAGAAGGAGGAACCTCTTCTCAGATCATAAAAGATGGTCATTCTTTTTCCACTTCCATGTTAAGCTGATGACCTAAGTACATAGGTATCTAGTTATTTCCTTGATTTTCTTTCGAAACAATTTATGAATGGTTAATACGACTGTTTCGTCATTTAAAAAAAAAAATATTTGTAAGGTATAAGAGTCTTCTTAGACAAACTCTCGGTCAGTGAAAGTACCTTGTACTATAATAATAATGGGGAGTTAAATTGTCATTAATGACATGATGTACATGGATTGTGATAGGTCTCAATGTAACACTCAGTAATTAGTGCTATTAAAAAGTAGCATTAAAGGGTTACCTAATTACCTAAAGACCTAATGAGTCTCATTATTTGTTGTCCTATATTTGCAATTATTCCACAATCCTTATATTCTAGTTAAATAATTTGTTGAACAACCAAATGTAAGTATCATGGCCTAGGTTACTCACATAATCATTGGTTACTTGATCTACACATCGTAACATTTTGGGTGGTTTGATGACAGCCATGTCTTACATCTGAAACTAGGCTTAGCTTTCCCTGAAAGACTTTCTTCCTCTGTAATCTCTTCGGACATTAACACTATTGAAGAATTGTGATCTAAATCATCGAGTATATGAATCTTGAAAGTGAATGCCGCCAGTTAACATTGGTATCATTTGCTTCAAATCTGAGTTCATTGTCTATTGAAATTGGGTTGATAACATTGACAACAAACTTTGATTATGTTGGATTGCTGACATTGACCTTTTTTGGTTGAATATTTTCCTTATTTGGATTCCAAATTAAATCAATTACATAGGCATCAATTGTGAATTTTTTTTCTAGTTGATTTCTGAAAATTATACTAATTGAAAATATGATTATTGATGAGTTTTTCTTTGACACTTAATTCTCCTGTCTTGTGATTTCAATACTAAGGATCTGATATAATGCTTAAAGAAGGTTTGACACATTTCTTGACTTGCTAGTAAAATGAAGGATTGAAAGTTGATAATGATTTTATGTTTAGAAGTCCATTAATAGGGGTAATGAAGTTTTGCATTTTAAACCCATTTGCTTGTTCACTAAAGTAACATATATAAATACAAGTTAAATACTATATCTTTATGTTCGTGATAATGCTGGATTGAGCGTTGAAATCCTTAAAGAGATAGATTGGTGAATTTATTTCTTGATATTAGTGAATGATGTTACACATACCGAAAGTTCTTTGTATAGTTACAAGTACCCGCTTCATAATTGTTAAGTAAATGGATTTTTAGAAGCATGCTCCTATTGGTGAATGTTTTAGAAATGGTTCCTTGTGCGTGGATTAGAGCTTTTGAACTATCTAATGTTTTGATTAGCTCTTGGGCGGTATTTTTCATTTTGGGTATTGATCTAGTCGCCGGATAGACAAATTGTTGGAATGAATACTTATTTATATCATATGTCTATTTGTAGTGTCTAGTAAGAACCCTATAATTGATTCTAGTGCTAGATTGAAGGATCTTGTTGGTAGTCTTGTGATTAAATCCATTGAGAATTTCATAGCATTGTTGTTGCTTGGGTCGTCTTGAGATGAGAATTTTTAAGAGGTTATATGGATTTTATTATCTATAGATATTGATATTGAAAATAAGTGAGTTAATGAATGTTGTATAATGTTATATGCTAACCTGGCAGGCCGTGCTAGGAATACTATTAGTCGGAGTTGACTATGGAGAAATGATTACTGCCATAGATAATGAGGTTAAGTATGGGTGTTTTTTTTTTAATATAATTGTCAAATATTGAGTTTTACAACCAAGGACTAACCATGGATGATGTTGTTTACATACTAACATTGTAGGCTTCATGGAGATTATGACCATTGCTACAATCGACGTACATTATGGTATATAAATCCACCTGTGTATGTATGTTGCACTCAATTACTCAGAAAAGAGTAAGGAGTCATTTTTCTAGATGATTTACAAGGTTATATAAATCGTGAATGACAATTAAAAATCGATTCAAATTATGAAACTCTGATGATTAATTATTGAAATTTTGGGTTATCAATGAATGCTTTAACTGAACACCTATCGAGTGATTGCACGCATGGGAAATTGTGGCCATGATGAGTGCTAAAATCTCTTGGACTGTAATGAGTTACAAAGATATGAGAAAGATCTCATGCATATAAATTTGTTACCACGAGGAAAGTGGTGATGAAGGTAGTGCATGAAAGCTACCTATTTTCCCCCAGGCCAGCTAGGAATCACTATGCATTCTGGGGATACCTAGATGTAAGACGTTTTGGTTAAGACTCGTTCCACACACATTAAGAGGACTGTCAAAAGAGTGGGGGGGCTCTGTGAAGAGAATAACCTCTAGGTGTTGTGGTGGTGTGCGAGAATAGAGGTCCCTTAGCTTGGTGAAGCGCCCTGAATAGCACATGAAGGAGATATGAGGGTATAGTCCTTGTGTTGGGTAGCATGAATCAGTACTTGGAGTACTATTAGCACTTGGAGTGATGGGATGGAGGACATCAAGAGAAAATAATAATGGTGAAGTGCCCTGAATAGCACAAGAAGGAGATACGCCTAATGAAGGGTATCGTCCTTGTGTTGGGTGGCTTGGATTGGTACTCGGAGTACTGTTAGCACTTGCAGTGCTAGGATGGAAGACATCTAGAGAAAATAATAATGTTAGGAAGAGGTATGTACATTACAGGTAAACTTGTGCCTATGAGGTAATATGTCTATTTATTGGCAAATAGAATTGACATGTATATTGGAACCACTGTGGTTTATGGAAATTGTATAGTGTTGGATTTCTGAGTTATACATTGTTTTCATGTCGATGATGACTATATAACTATCCAACAGTTTGAATTAAAACAACCGCCCAAAGATAAGTAAACATGGATTGCATTCGAATCAATTAGTTTATTGATGCAAAAATGAATACTAGAAGATGTCTCATAAACTGCAGATTATTACAATACAAAAGGGATATATGGATTATGTTAAGATGAATTATATTTTTGCACATGATGTAATGAAGAAAATTTGGCTAGACCCAAACTTGTTGTAGGAAAATTGCAGGTCTTGAACGATGGCGACTTGAGAAGATATGGAAAGGCCTCAGGGGCCACGATGAAAAGGACAAATACAAGAAAAGACGATAGTATGGAAGTAGGAAAAAAAATGATGGGAAACATGAACACCGAGGATGGTGTTATTTTTTTAGGGGGAGAGGATGTAACACCTGTCTCGTGTACCTAGAAATTTTGTAATTTTTGAATGTTATTGTAATTGTCTCTAGGTTAGGAGCTCAAGGCCAAGGCCCCACCGGAAACAAATATTGCAACCTATACAAGTGAAAAACTAAGGACGCATAAAGAAAATGAATTAACGTAACCACAACGGATGGTAACAAATGATTTAAAAGATCCATAAGGGATAACGTGGTCGTACGTATCGACAGTGTTAGGGATAATATCTGCGCCTACTAGGATACCTGTTTCGCTAAAACTTATTTCGACTAAGACACCATACCTAGTACTTGATCCAAGTATGATTAAGTCCGAGTAGAGGAAGTCGCAATCACTCTTCTTAATGTCGACATAGAAGACTTACATAGATTAAAGTAGAAAGAGCTAATTGTCAAGGGACTATAGAGACATAGCACTGCTAGCATATCTCGTTTGATAAATACAATACATACTATATAGAGAAAAAGAGGGACTTATATTCGACATACATAAGTTAATGCAAGAAAATATGACAATTTCCTTCGATGACTTAGGTGTCATCCCAATAGAAAATAAGTGGTGGAAACTAAAATTCCTCGGTGGAAAAGAATTGGTAGATTAAGTATTTATAGAGTTCATGGACTATCATTATAAGGAAAATAATGAAAGATTTCAGCCTTTATAAAAGACATGGTTTGTTATGAAAAGAAAACCATATATTAAGTATTTATTAAATTTATGGATTTAAAGTCCTTTTGTAAAAAAAAAAAAGGGCATGAATAATCATTATGCATCATGAGAAAAGAGAAGGATTAATAACATATGAAATCTATCATAATATGATAGATTGGGTCTTTACCAAAGACAAGGACTATTGTAACTCTTTATGAAAAGACATGTGCTATAAAGTCTAAAGTAATGATAAATTAAATATTTACATGGACTATTAAGTCTAAAAGAATAAAAGATTCAAGTTTTTATAAAAAGACATGCACTAAAGTCTAAAGTAATGATAAATTAAATATTTACATGGACTATTCAATCTAAAAGACCAAAGGTTTAAGTCTTTATGAAAAGACATGGACTATTATTTAAAGTCTATCAAAAGGAAAAAAAATGATAGATTTATATCCTTATAAACACGACATGAATTATTATATAGTTCATCATAAATGAAAAATGATGGACACAAAGCATTATTATGATGGTTTGAGTTTAAAACCTTTATATTTTATTTTATGAAAATGAAGGATTAATTCCTTCGGCGAAGTCTTGACTTCTAAAAAAAACTAATGGATTTAATTCTATTCATGCTTTAATCTTGGCTTGATTAAAGGTGAGGTTCTGCGTGAATGAAGCGAATAAATAATCCCTAAACCTTGACAACTGTAACCGTAACCAAAGGACGGAGGGAGCACACAAATAAAGCAGAGTGTCCCTGTGCGAGTACGGGGATGAAAAGAGAATCCCCTTTTCAAAGAAATTCGCCCTTATCTTTTTTTCACTGTATAGAAGGGCTTTCCAAGAATAGCATGAGAAATACAAATGAGGAATACCTTGCCCTATGCGGACAAGCGACTTCGTTCCTTTTTTCATTGTGTTCCCCTAGTTATTATCTCCACCCATACACATGAAAGCTAGTGATGACTGATTTCCCTAATCAATTCGTTGGTTGGCCGCTGGTTTTGTTTCCCTCATAAGGTAGGCATTGGTTCTGTTTACCTTTACACCTGTTAGGCGGACAAACAATTGTAACCTGCTGGTGCCTACTTCAAGTTACAATCGTCACCTTAGGCAACCAATAAGTAACCATCTATATAAATATATAGAGGGGAGGGGCCACCTCGTTCTCTTCCCCGCTATCTCAAGGGAGTTTGTTTCAATATATAGAGGGGAGGGGGTGCCCTTCCCAACGCCTTCCCTATGCCATCGCCATAATCTTGCATAAAAATCTGCGGGACAATTACAACAGCAATGCTATGTTTAGCAATTCTGGCCGAGGTAAGTGGAAGAGCATGGCCCTATTATAATAAATAAATGAGTGAGGAGTTGGGGGGATGCAGTTGGGGGGACTTCTGGGCATAAGCAGGAATTCCTCTACCTATGCTTTCGGATGGCGGGATTCATTCCCACCAGCGTTCTTCCACCAAGGTTTGGGTCTGTCCTGAACAGTGAAGGTTTATAGATCCATTGCTGGTATGCATTCCTTCAGACTATGCTTTATTTTTTTATGGAGTTGGTTAAGACCATAGGGAGGGGTTCCCTTGTCTGCACTTTAACCATTTTGGTTTGTTATCTTGGATAATAGATTTGTATGGTTTTTTTTTGTGTTGAAGCGAGTTAGATTCAGATCTGAACATTAGTTTTAGATAGTTAGAATTTTGGATACCCTTCAAAGCCAGCGATTGTCTGTTGAGTGTCTTGGTACCAGCAAAGCTAGTAGGGCTCGTCCTCCTACACAACGGTTAACGAATCTGAATTGGCACTATATATTACAGGTTTCCAAAGTTAAACCCTGATATTTCTTATCGTCTCCTCCATCTCTTGTTGATGGCAAACAAATCCATGCCTAAACCATTGAAAGTGGGCTTGAGCCGAGCATCATTATAACCAATGAGGTCCTCAATTGTATGCCAAATGTGGTTATTCGGAGGATGCAGGCACTGTTTGAGATAATACTGAAAGAGTTTTGGTATCTTAGACCTCATTGAGTGCCGAGTATGTCCAATATGGGTTCTTCTCTGAGTCCATAAGGAAAACACGAAACCCAATTTGTTCACCTGCGTTAGTGTTCTCTTTGTCGGCACAGGTTTTGTGGCAGTATGAGATGGTAAACGGGTTCATGCCTACGTTATGAAAAATAGAGTTGAGTCTGATATGTTTTTAACGTATATGCAAAGTGTCACTGCACAGGCGTTGCACACAACGTATGCTAGAGATTAAATTTGGTTTCGTGGACTGCCATAATTACTGCACGTTCCTAGGATGGTCATGGGGAGGTTGCTTTGAATTTTTTTAAAGGGTAGCAGCGAGGGGATTGGGATCCAGCGAGAACATATTTTGTTAAAGCATTTAACTCATCCTTTTGTTATGGACCGAGCATGTTGGGGCTAGTATAAGTAAACCCTTACCTTTCTTATATGGATATAGTTTTTATATGAATGGATCTTAGTGAGAGGGCACAACAAGACTATTTGTTTGTTTTTAAAAATCACGAATAATATAACCTTAAATTGGGGTTAGATTCTTTAATCCAGGTTATTAATGTTGAATAATCCTTCGGGATTACTTGTAAATAATATTTTAGTTATTAGTTAGTAAAATCTAGTTAATAATCTCGTTATCTAACTGTAGATAACGGTTTTGATCTCCTTTATATGTAACACTCATTCACATAATAAATTATTGATTTGCTGAGGTTCTTCACGGCCTGTGTCAATTAAAAGTCATATATAAAGAATTTTCATATGCTTGCAGGTAGTGGAAAGGTAAGGAACTGTTTCTTTTTTAGAATCCATATCAGTCATGGTATAGATATAGTTTTAATTTGTGTGACTAAAGTTCTACCTTTCATTTCTAGCCGTGTGCTTGGGGTAGAAATTATAAATGCTACTAATGGCTTGTGATATCTAGTTCAAGATATTGGGGTTCATTCGAAAACATACAGAATACTTAAGTAGTATTTCAAAAGAAAGGTCAACCTTTTGCTATAGCTTCGAATTAATGATTTAACCAGTAGAAGTTGAGCCTAGGGAGGCACCGTCCTAGCCCTAATAGGATAGTCACTTGTTGTAAATAAAACCAAAGTAAAAAAAGGTTCAAGGCTTGAGTTGAGAACTTGGTTATGAACATTATTTATATATTATGTTGTACTAATAATAAAAGATGATTGACCCCCTCTCAAATCAATACCAAATTTTCTTGTCTTATGTTAGATTCCGCATATTAAATAAAAGGAAATATGGCAACACCAATGTTGCTGATTATAACTTTGTAAATAATAAAATGTCAAAGGATGTGACCATTTTGTGGACGTAACCCGGAGATGGGTGAACCATGTACATGGGTGTTTTTCTTGTTCTTGTGTCAATATGTTGCATTTTTCCATTGTATTAATCATGTGCTTATAACTTTGTTCTGCATCTTGTCGATGGATTTATTTCTTAGAAGGATAATGAAGGAAATATATGGTCTCCTCAATGAATTTGTTAGCACCGTAGAATTGTTTGCAAAGACATCTTAAGAATGAATGCATTGTTTGCAAAGACATCTCAAGAATGAATGCACGGTGACTACACCACTTAAGTTACAAGTGATAATGTATAGTATTAAGGGAAGGTTGTGAAGATATTCTCTTATGTTTCATTGGTTAGATTTAAAAATGGATAGTTCTTTAAACAGATTCATTTGCTTAAAAGATGGTAGATCTATAACTTGGCATCATGATAGATAAATCTATGGATAAACATCAATGAAAGAAAGAATGATTTGAATTACTTAAGAGACCCTTCTATTAGTGGCAAGTCCATAAAATATTGAAATATAGTTAAGGAAATTTGAATGGACGTTCAATTGAAATGACATGTAAAATCTGCCACTAACTTGATTCACGCATTGTAGTAATAGCGAAACAAAGACAAAGCAAAAAAAAATAAAAATAAACATATATCTACCTTTTCGCATTGAGGTATACGGGGTACGTTACATATGGTATGGTATATGAGGTACATTACGGGGATTTCACTTAGTGAACCTCTCACATAGCACGTGGGATGTGCGATATTAAAGAATACCCTTAATTTCCACAGATATTGCTCCAAAGTCTTTTTGTTGAAACCCCCTCCCAATACT
This sequence comes from Pseudotsuga menziesii, assembly GCA_001517045.1. Lineage (NCBI taxonomy): Eukaryota > Viridiplantae > Streptophyta > Pinopsida > Pinales > Pinaceae > Pseudotsuga > Pseudotsuga menziesii. The sequence goes on from LPNX010201322.1 coordinate 85,133, forward strand.
TAAAACCTCCTACCCACCATTTTTATACGTCAATCCTTATAAACCACCCTACCCACCCCCACCTTAAACCCCTCATCCCCCCAATACATGCAATATATTGGGTCAATTTTTCATAATTTTAAAACCCACAATATGAACTAATGTGATAGGATATTGGTCAATAAGTGAAGCCCCAGTGAGGAAGGTAGGATAAATCTCAATATATACAATGCAAAAGCAATCAACTATAAATATGACTTAAAAAATCATCTAAAGTATGATGAAAGGAGCATGAATATGAAAATGGATTTTCTGAAAACGCTTAATGAAAACGCTTTCCTTAAAAGTACAACAGCCACAAACCATGTAGAGAATCAGTGACGGTATAGTTCATTTGTTCGCCATAAAAAAGAAGATAGTCATGACAAAAAAAAAAAAAATACTCATGACAAAAATGACAGCCGCCACAAACAATGTATCGCT
>LPNX010201322.1:85610-112466 GCA_001517045.1 Pseudotsuga menziesii
AACTTACAGAGGAAGATGATCATGACAAAAAAAAAGATTAGCAAACGGGTGAGAAAATCCAAGTAGGATAACCTTGTACTATGGAGTGATATCGATTTAGTTAGAGTTTGACTTTTTCAAAAGTCGGCTCATAAAGAAATAAAACTGTATGTTTCTTATTAATAGAAGGAATAAACTCACAAATCAGACCATAGTTGAACTCATATGCAAGATTATCCTTGTCATGAGACAGTAATAGATAGGAAGTAGCTCAGCGAAGGAAGCTAATTCAAAAAAAACTATTGGATTTGTACCTTCCATCGAATTTGTTGGAAAACAAAGCGAAGAGAGAGAAAAAGTCGCTTCGATCTATCTTCCGTTGGATTTGGAAGAAAACAAGAGAGGTATCGACTTTATTTAGTTTGGATTTCTTTCTTCAACAATACGATGGGCAACATGATGGGCAAAGACACGCAGAACGGAATTTCACTGTTAGAAAATGAAAAAATCTCCACCCAAGTCGGTATGGCCACAGACAAAACACAACATAAAATTTTCTCCCAGGTCAATGACAAAGAAGTGGTCAACAGGTCACGAGTACAAGAAAGTACTCAAATCATAATGCTTGATAAAATTTCCTCCCAGGACAGTGACAAAGAAGTGGTGAACAGGTCACGACTACAAGAAAGTACTCAAATCATAATGCTTCTGTGCGTTTCTTTCTCCAATAAGCTGGGCAACAGTATGCTTCTGGTCCAGCGTAACAGAATTTCAGGGTTAGAAAATAACAAAATTTTCTCCAAGTTGGGCATCAATGAACAAAAAGAGCTAATCAATGGGCAAGAAGAAAATATGAAGAACAATGTTCCAGAGCTGCAAACAAAGGCTGGTTCGTTAGCTAATGAAAGGGAATTATTGGATCAGAGAAAAATAGAGAGCTAAGCACTGAAGTAATTTTCCCAAAGTCCCAGTTGAATGAGTATAATGCTAGATTGGCTCACTTGAAAGATCAGATGGAGCAAAATGAGAGTGTTCTGGAGAAACATAGAACATAAAAGGATGATTTGCAATGCCAGTTGAACGAATCGAACGAAATTATTCAGAATTTGCTTGCCAAAACTGAAAAAATGGAAAACAAAACGAACAGCTTTGAGCAACTGGTGAATGAAGGAGTTGAACAGCGCCTAGAGCAGCATAAGGTGACGGAACGTTCTCTTCGCCGACGAAATGAAATCCTACAAGAAGAGTTGGAGACTGCTCTGCATTCTTTCAACAAGGATGGAGAGTCTGATACGCTGGAAGAGGAAAAGTCGAAGCCAAACAATGTGCATGAACTAGTGGCCTTTTTCAATTCCAAAGGCACATGATAATGGGTTCTTTTTCAATTCCAAAGTCACAAAGCAAGTCATAACCAAAACGCCGCCAACAGGCGGAATCCCGCAAATTATTGCGAATCTCAATTTGCAGTCAGTCATTTTTTCAATTCCAAAGGCACATGATAATGGGTTCTTTTTCAATTCCAAAGTCACAAAGCAAGTCATAACCAAAACGCCGCCAAGAGGCGGGATTCCCGCAAATTATTGCGAATCTCAATTTGCAGTCAGTCATTTTGGTTATCTGGTAATTTTAACATAAGGTATTTAATCTAGGAGATCAAATTAGGGTATTCAATTCAGGAGAGCAACTTAATATGGTTGAAATAGCAATTTTCAATAACAAATTTGATTAAAATTTGTCCAGAAAAGTTTTAGTTGTTTTTTTTTTTATCTAAGAGCTGGGAGGCTAAGAATTCTTGTATTCTGTTTTCCATTTATTTTAGTTGTAATTTGATTTTTAAAATTTTTATTTTAACTAAATTTTTTCTTTTTTCTATTATATTGAACAATAAATTTAATGGTATTTATTTGAAATGGCATTGGACAATATTGCCTATTTATTATTTTACTTGCTGCTAAGTCAAGTCTGAAGATTCTCAAAACTAAAATCATTTATTTCTTAGCACATAGGGTCATTTAATATCTTGATATTATAATCCATGGATATTATAACCAATTAATATATTAGAAATCATGGTTATAGTATATTTTATGGTCAAAATGTGGTGGATAATTTTGAAATGGTAGGTTTTAGTCGTTGAATTTGCATAACGAGATGCTTCAAGAGTAATTAAATTCCTTGAATCCATTTATGTAATAAAAATTGTAATTTAGACAATAAAAATGATATTTTCAGCAATAAATGATGGTGTCAAATTCAAAACAAAATAACTGAAAAAAATGCAAATCCAAATCCTCTAAACTTTAGTCCTGTGAAAAAAATAAAGAACACAAAACATAAAATTTTGAACATGTTGGCCATGTAACTATTAGTAATTGGATAATTCAATATATTAATATTATAAATCATATTATTTTAATATATTAAAAACCAGAATTAAACATAGGATGATTTAATAGAGGTTCTCAACATTTTCAAAATGTAGAATATGAAAAAAGAATATAAAAAGTACAATACATAATTTTTTATAATGGAATTCTTTGAACTTGAGATATTGTTTAATATTTTGATATTATAATGTATATTTCAATATATTAAAAAATATAGTTCCAACTAAAATTATTTAATATTTTTTTCAATAGAAAAGAAATTATTTACTATTTAACTTGAATTAAAGTTACACAAACCTCCTCTAAGATAAAAGGGCCTCGGAGGCATGTGGGTAGGCATTATGTTTCAACTTATTCTCACTAGGTAGCCATTATGCTTCAACTTATTCTCAGTAGACTTTTGCATAGTTTTTATTGAAGTAGTCTAGTAGGAGTTGAATATGAGTCTCAATAATTTATTGCATGTAAATGAATAGGAGTAGGAGATGGAGGTAAGAAGTAGCTGCCTCAATGAATAAAATTTGATTGTGAAACAATGGTTTGTTTCAATTTCGTGATCAAATGAAAACCTAGTTCTTGGAAATGATTGGTTTTTCAAGTTAAATGTTTAATGGATAGACTTTGGAATATTTAAGTTTAGAATTGGCATAGTTTCGTGGACATTGTTTTTATGTTGACACATAATTTTGATGTCATGAACCCTCTCATCTTCAGCATGAACACATCGCTATAGAGTGACCATGTGATGGATACTTCTTTGACTTGAAGAGCCATGTTTCCCCAAAAGCATAAAATCTCTACACAAATTCTCCAACAAAAATATGATATTAAATAACAAATCAAGCCTTCAAGTAAAGGTAAACTTTTGATACCATGTTTTTTGTCTTAGTTTCCATTATATTATAATATTGTTATAATTTATCGTAATAAACAATAGAGAAAGTTGATAGGATATATATATATATATATATATATATATATATTCCAATATCCTCACAATCATATTACACAATGGAGAAAGTTGATAGGAGACAATTTTTTTAATTATTTTCTCAATATCATAACAATTATGGTGGGAATAAGGGTTGTTTATTTACTTTATTCGGATCAGTTTTAACAGATATGATTGAATAACTTTATATATGATTGGATGATTATTTTTATTAAAATTTAAATTCATGGGTTATGGGAAAAACCAAGAAAGAGGCTTGAACCAAGTCCTTAGCCATTTACTTCATTAACTTTCCCTAGTTTAAGAAAACTATCTCCTTGTCCAAGTCCAAATTGAAGAAAACTTCGTGTAATCTAAGAAGTTTCTCCATACTTATTTAACCTTCTCCATAGATTCATCCTTATCACTTATTTTTAACCTCCAAGTCTATCCTCCTTAGTGGATTAGCTTTGAGTCATTTTAAATTGCGCCAATATTTTTTGTTCTCTTAAATGTACAGATTTAGGGAATTAATCACATACTTACTAGGCTTTACTTGTGGTGCCTTGGCCTAGGTTTTACACTCCACATTCCATAATCGATCAATTAAATCGACACAATAAAGGATTGAACAAATCAAGCTATCGTAGTAATTGTGGGTGGGATCAACCCATGCATTGTCAATTATTACAAGCAAGATCTAAATAAACCATTTATACAGAGTCCATTAAGGAAGGGAAAATGCCATATTTAACCCACATAGCAAACAAATAGTGCGGTAATAAATCAACACATCCCCAGTAAGCGTAATAACCATTTCAATTTCCATTTCAAGTTTTACACATTCGCGCCATGGGCCTTGGAATGATTGCAAGCAATGGTGCTGTCCATGCATAAAATCCCCAATCCATAATATGATTTACATAAACAAAATTAAATATACAGATCTTGTGCGAGCACAAGTTTTCTTTACAACCAACAACGACATCACTAATATTTAAAAACCCAACTTTGGCAACGCATGCGCGAAGGAAAATCAAAACCCCAAAGAGAATCCCCAAGTCAAACGACAAAAAAAAATGTAAACAGGTCGAGAGACAACAAGCATAGTCTTGTTTGGAAAGGCTTACCTTACACCTTGGCACCACCATCAAACAAAACAACAGATCTTGAGCCAGGTTGCTCTTCACCAACCCTTGGCACCTGCAAAACACCAAAGCGAAACTAGGATGAGAGGTATGGACCGGTTACAAGCAAAAATCTAAACACCAACTGTTGTCACAAGACCAACAAAGAATACCTTTATTAAAACTAGTAGTCGTTTCCATATTTTTTCGCTGCGCAGAGCCAAGACCAAACCCCAAACAACAAAGTGAAATGACAAGTCCAACGTGAGCCAAGCCTTAAGCTTGGGCTACCACGCAAACCAAGGTGCAATATTGGAACCCATTGGTATCCATATCAAAGACAAAACCTATTTTTCCATAGTTTGGTATCGTCACATTAACATGAGTCTCCATCCCCATGCAAATCTTAAAGCCCCAACGTATATGGTTCAACCATATGGTATATTCGCCACCCTGAAATTTAAACATAGCAAGTTCAATTTATTTACTAATGTTCATCAAGTGTTCTACATCCTAGTTTTATTCATGTATTAGTTACTAATGAAACTAATTTATGTACAAACTAGGTTATTTCAAACATTCTCTTATTGGTCATTAAATATTTATATACTCTACTCACATATTCCATTTGTGAGTAGAGACATGTTGTAGATTTAAATAGATTAATATTAGAAGTAGGTTCTACATACATTTATATATAACTTACAATCTAGATAACCTAAGGTACTATATACAAATTGAACTACTATGTATATATAGAAACATATATACACATCAAACAAAAACAATTACAAATACTATCTATAAGTATTCTACATTAAAATCTAAGATAAATAAACCATTAATACCTTTCAAGGTTTGCACCATTAATACCTATTACCCACTACATCATTCCATTAAATAAACATCATCATAAATAAATAAACAAGAGGCATCGTGAGCATTCTTTTGGTCCAAGATTTCATCTATGTTCCTACATTAAATTGCTCATAACTATTAGTTATAAATTAACAAAGTAAAACATTTAAAAACAAATTAAAGAACTCTGTAATTTTTAAATAGAGGTCATGATATCGAACCATGTGGGTTCATAAACCCAAGTCGCACGCCTCTATAAAAACAACCAAAACATATATACCTAAACAGTAACCAAATTACATAACTCCCCAAGTCATCCCATATAACGACTTAAATAGTAGATAAAGGCATACATAGGAATATTTTCCATTTTAGTAAACCATATCAAATTCTCTACATAGTTCTAATAATTACAATGGGAACAGGAATCAAATCCTATTGGCATACAACCCCAACTCACATCTATAATTAAAAATTATAATATACATAGTAATGGATTGAAAAAATAAAGCTATCGCAACAATCATGGGAAGGCTCATGCCACACATGGCATGGCCTCAACCCATGCACTGTCAATTACTACAGTAAAGATCTAATTAAACCACTTAAATATACAGTCCATAAACAAAGGGGAAATGCCATATTTAAACCACATAGCAAACAAATAGGGTGGAAATAATCCAACACATACGCAGTAAGCACATTAACCATTGTAATTTTCCTAAACACACAATATATATATTTACACAGTAATGCCATTATTGCAGTTAAGTTTTACACATTAGCACCATGGGCTTTGGAACCATTGCATGTAATGATGCTGCCCAGGCATGAAAGCCCCAAATCCCAAAATAAAAATTACCATAACAAATAATTACACCAATCCTATATGAGATTCGCTCAATGGCTTAACATCCTTAGCAAATATTTAAAAATCCATGTCTATCTACATAGGCCCGAAGGCTCATCAAACCCCATAGAGAATCCCCAAACCAAATGACTCAAATAAAATGTAGACATGCTGAGAGACAACAAGCGTAGGATTTTTTGGCAAGTCTTACCTTACACCTTGGGCACAACCTTCAAACCAACGACAGCGCTTGAGCCATGCTACTCTTAAAACATAAAACAAAATGAATTGCAAACATAAAACCCAAAATGAAGCATACCTTTAAATCCTGGAGGTCACCTTCTTTTTTCCCCTGTGTAGAACCAAGACCAAACCCCAAAAAACCAAGTGAATGACAATTCTATCGTGATCCAAGCCCTAAGCTTGGGATTCCATGAAAACCCAGGTGTATTAATGGCACCAGTTGGTATCCACTTTCAAATCCAAAAACTTCTTTTCTATAGTTTGATGTCATCGCTTTAACGTACAGGTCTCCATTCCCATGCAAGGCTTAAACCCCATTAACATATCGTTCAACCATATGGTATATTTCTCCACCCCAAAACATATCACAAGGTCTAAAATATTACAAGGTTACGTTTAATGTATAGGTTATATATGGTATGCACTAATCCAATGTCAAGCCACAAGGCATAAGTATTAAAGGTAACCTGTAAACCATAGGCTTGAAGCCTTAATACAATACGTCTTCCCTAAGCTTAATGCTTAGTAAACATGGCATATTTCACATGTTGTGTTAATAATTAACTTTCAAAATAAAATCAATGGTCTGGATTTAAACCAAGTTCATAACCTCCAAAGAGAAAACATAGGTTATGTTAATATTGTTAATAAAATAAACATAGAACATTTGGCCATAGACAAAAAAAAAGATAAAAATTCCTCCAAGGTCAGTGACAAAGGAGTGGTCAATAGGTCACGAGTACAACAAAGTGCTCAAATCATAATGCTTCTGTATGTTTATTTCTCCAATAAGCTGGGAAATAGTATGCTTTTGGGCTCACGTAACATAATTTCATGGTTAGAAAATAATAAAATTTCCTCCAAGGCGTGCATTAATGAACAAGAAGAGCTAATCAGTGGGCAAGAAGAAAATATGAAGAACATTGTTCTAGAGCTGCAAACAAAGGTTGGGTTGTTAGCTAATGAAAGGGAATGATTGGATTAGAAAAATAGAGAGCTAAGCACTGAAGTAATTTTCCAAAAGTCTCAGTTGAATTAGTATAATGAGAAATTGTCTCACTTGAAAGATGAGATGGAGAAAAATGAGAGTGTTCTAGAGAAATATAGAATAGAAAAGGATGATTTGCACTACGATTTCAACGAATCCGAGCGAATTATTCAGAATTTGCTTGCCAAAACTGAAACAGTGGAAAATAAATGAACTTTGAGCAATTGGTGAATGAAGGAGTCAAAGAGTGCCTAGAGCAGCATAAGGCTATGGAACATTCTCTTCCTCCAATGAAATGCAATCCTACAAGAAGAGGTGGACAACTTTGTGTGTTTTCTAGTTGAAGAGTTGGAGACTGCTCTACATTCTTTCAACAAGGATGGAGAGTCTGATATGCTGGAAAAGGAAAATTTGAAGCCAAACCATTTGCATGAACTTGTGGTATTTTTCTACTCCAAAGGCACAAACCATGTCATAACCAAAATGCTGCCAATAGGTGGGATTCCCGCAAAGTATTACGAATCTCAATTTGCAACAATTTTGGTTATCTCGTAATTTTAACATAATGTATTTAATCTAGGCAATCAAATTAATATTGTTGGAATGAAAATATCGCCATTTTAAAGTAGGGTATTTAATTTAGGAGAGCAACTTAATATTGCTTAAATAGAAATTTTCAATAACAAATTTGATCAAAATTTGGCCAAAAAAGTTTTAGTTGTTTTTTTATCTAAGAGCTCAGGGGCGCTAAGAATTCTTGTATTGTGTTTTCCATTTATTTTAGTTGCAATTTGATTTTTAAAATTTTTATTTTAACTAAATTTTCTATTTTTTCTATTATATTGAATAATAAGTTTAATGTTATTTATTTGAAAAGTTATTGGGCAATATTGCCTATTTATTATCTTACTTGCCGCTAAGTTAGGTTTGAAGACTCTCAAAATGTAAAATCATTTAATTCTTAGCACATACGGTCATTTAATATCTTGATATTATAATCCATGGATATCATAGCCAATTAATATATATTAAATCATGGTTATAGTATATTTTAATGTCAAAATGTGGTGGATAATTTTTAAATGGTAGTTTTTAGTTGTTGGATTTGCATAATGAGATGCTTCAAGAGTAATTAAATTCCATGAATCCATTTATGTAATAAAAATTGTAATTTAGAGTGTAAAAATGATATTTTCAGCAATAAATCATGGTGCCAAATTCAAAACAAAATAGCTGAAAAGAATGCAAGTCCTCTAAAATTTAGTCCACTCAGAAAAATAAAGAACACAAAACATAAAATTTTGAACATGTTGGCCATGTAATTGTTAGTAATTGTGTAACATCCCTCTCACATACCCTAGATATTTTGTAATTACAGATGTTATTGTACTTGTTTTCGAGAGAGGAGCTCAAGTCCAAGGCCCACTAGAAGAAAACCTTCCATCTTATATAAGTTAATTACCTAAGTGGAAAACTTAGGGTACGTAAAACAACTACACAACTTAACGAGGGGCCAACTAAACCCATAAGGGATAAAAGGGAACAATTAAAAGAGCCATAATGGATATCGTAGTCTTACGTATCGTTTGGGTTTTGGCAGTGTTAGAGATAAGGTCTACACCCACGAGGGATACCTGCTTCACTAAAACTTATCCCAACTGAGACACCATAACTAGGTACTTAACCCTAATATAATTAAGCCTAGATAAAATGAGTTGCACTCATTCTAGCATCAACATAGAAGAGTTAAGGAGTTAAAGTAAAAAGAGTTAAGATGAGAAGAAAAGCAAGATATCACCTTCAGCATACCTCATTTGATAAATACCATCTACCTAGGCTAATATATGGGTTGATGCACAATCATGGACTCCTTTAAAGACACTTTAGGTGCCACATAATACTGGAATAAACGAAAAACTATGACTTTAGGTGACAATTAGGGGTACTTCCCTAAAGTATTTGAAGATGAAGTAAAAAGAGAAAAGATAGGAAATTGAATCAACTTTCATAATTTATAGCCTTTATGCAGAGAAAATGTGTGTAAATGATTATAAAATTAGTATCCGTGAAAGTGGGTTTTCAAATTTTTAGCACAACTTAACATATATGTTTATGCAGGTGCAACAATATATGACGTAAATGATGTCAATTTGGGATAAAATATTGCATACATATAAAGGACATATGTGCCTAGTGCAACACTATTTATTCATAATTTTTCATGAATTATTTTATTATTATTAATTATTCAAGTCACAAAATCTTGAAATTAAAACCTTATGTGCAGGTGCAACACTTTAGGGGCGAAAATTAATGAAATCCTTGATTTTTAAATATAATATCGTAGAGATTGATCTCATCTAGTGCACCATATAGGTTTATTGGTAAATGGTGATGGAAATCAAAAGTTATATAAAAAACAATCTATGTATCTATTTTCGAAAACAGACGTGTGTCATTTAGAAAAATAATTATAAATAAATAAAACATAGTTTTGAAGGAAAAAATTACATATCCAGAATCGCAAGATCATACTCTATAATATCCTATATTTTCATAAAAAAATATTCTGTATGTCAGAGCCAAACACGCCATCTAAACTGAGCATATTGATAGAGTTCTAAAATGCAAGTAATAGCCCTAGTTTATTTGTCCTAGCCAATAGGTTCAGTAGTCCAAAGCTATTTCTGAACATAATCTCAAACCTTATTCTCGTCAATTATTTTAATTTTAAAATAACGCAGATGCGTTATAACGCATATGCATTATAATGCATATGCATTGTAGCTTATTCATATCGCATATGCAATATCTTAAAGTTATAACGCATATGTGTTATAGCGCATATGCGATATGATAAAGTTATAACACATATGTGTTATAGTGCATATGTGATTTTTCTTAACTAATTTTGTACAAGAGTAAAAAAGAGTAATGGCATCCTTATCCCATTACAATACCATTTAGAAAACACTATGATGGACACAAATAATTCCTCTTTTTAACGGTGAACAAAGCCATGGGTTGTGCATCCAAGAAAATAGGGCGGTGAACGAATCCATGTGCTATGCATTCAAGATAATAGGGTGGTGAATGAATCCATGCACTGTGCATCCAAGAAAATAGGGTGGTGAACGAAGGCATGCGTAGTGCATCCAAGAAAACAATAATTCCTCTCGTCCTTCGATCTATTCAACTTCAAGGGAAAATTTGCAAGATTAAAAGAGAGATTGAAGATTGATTTATGTCAACGCTGAAAGGACGTTATAAAGTTAGCAGAATGCTTGTTTGGTGGCTCTTTTGGACATAAAAAATCTAGAATGAGTACCGATGGATCAACGTACGCTCTTACTACAAACCGCTAGTCATGATTCATTTATAGGAGATAGGTGACTTTAATCAACATTCTTATAGTAATCGTGTTATTTTAATCGTCATCCTCAACATCATCATAGTCATCATCCTCATCATCCTCATCATAGTCGTCATCCTCGTCCTCATCATCATAACCATCATTGTTCATCATCATCATCATCATCATCATTATCATCATCATCCTCATCATCATCATCCTCATCATTATCATCATCATCACCATCATCCTCCATCGTCATCATCATCACTGTTCATTGTTATCATCATCATCGTCATCATCATCATCATCATCATCATCATCGTCATCATCCTCATCATCACCATCATCATCATCATCATCATCATCACCATCGTCATCATCATCATCATCATCATCATTGCCATCATCATCCTCATCCTCATCATCCTCATCATCATCGTCAACCTCATTATCATCATCATCATCACCACCCTCATCCTCATCATCATCACCATCATCATCACCATCATCATCATCCTCATCATCATCATCATCATCACCACCCTCATCCTCATCATCATCATCATTGTAATCATCATCATCATCATAATCACCCTCATTCTGATCATTATCATCATAGTCATCCTCCTCCTCCTCTTCATCATCATCATTGTTCATCATCATCGTCATCATCGTCACCATCATCATCCTCATTGTCATCATCGTCATCATCATCACCATCCTCATCATCACAATCATCATCATCCTCATCCTCATCATCGCCATCCTCATCCTCATCATCATCATCATCATCCTCATCATCATCATCATCCTCCTCCTCATCACCCTTATCCTCATCATCATCATCATCATCATCATCATCATCATCATCATTGCCATCCTCATACTCATCATCATCATCATCATCATCATCACCCTCGTCCTCATCATCTTCATCATGGTCATCATCCTCATCCTCATCCTCATCATCATCATCATCATCCTCATCCTCATCCTCATCATCGTCATCCTCATCTTCATCATGATCATCATGATCATCATCCTCATTCTCATCATCATCATCATCATCATCATCAACCTCATCCTCATCATCTTCATCATGTTCATCATCATCATCCTCATCCTCCTCCACCTCCTCCTCCTCCTCATCACCCTCATCCTGATCATCTTCATCATGGTCATCATCATCATCATCATCATCATCACCCTCATACTCATCATCTTCATCATTAACATCATCATCATCATCATCATCATCATCATCATCATCATCATCCCCATCCTCATCATCATCATCATCATCATCATCATCCCCATCCTCATCATCATCATCATCATCATCATCATCATCCTCATCCTCCTCATCATCACCCTCATTGGTCATCATCATCAATCTCATGCTCATCATAATCACCCTCATCCTCATCATCGTCATCATGTTCATCATCACCCTCATCCTCATCCTCATCATCACCCTCATCCTCATACTCATCATCATAGTCATCATCCTCCTCATCATCACCCTCATTGTTCATCATCATCACTCTCATCCTCATCATCATCATCATAACCCTCATCCTCATCATCATCATCATAGCCATCATCCTCCTGATCATCACCATCATTGTTCATCATCATCTTCATCATCACCCTCATCCTCATCATCATCACCATCCTCATCCTCATCATCATCATCATCCTCCTCCTCATCATCATCATCATCACCATCCTCATCATCATCATCATCATCATCCTCATCATCATAACACTCATCCTTATCATCAACATCATGGTCATCATCATCATCATCATTATCATCATCACCATCATTATCATCATCCTCATCCTCCTCCTAATCATCATCATCATCACCCTCATCCTCATCATCATCCTCATCCTCCTCCTCCTCGTCATCATCATTACCCTAATTCTCATCATCTTCATCATGGTCATCATCATCATCATCATCATCATCATCATCATCATCATCATCACCCTCATCCTCATCATCATCATCATAGTCATCATCCTCCTGATCATCACCCTCATTATTCATCATCATCACTCTCATCCTCATCATCATCACCCTCATCCTCATCATCATCAGCATGGTCATCATGACCCTCATCCTCATCCTCATCATCATAGTCATCATCCTCCTCATCACACCCTCATTGTTCATCATCATCACTCGCATCCTCATTTTTGGGTTAGTGGAGAAATCATTTTTAATAGATATAATTGAAAAAAACAATTATTAAAATTTAAATTCATGAGTTAGCGGAGAAACCAAGAAAGAGGCTTGAACAAAATCCTTAGCCATTTACTTCATTAATTTTCCCTAATTCTAGAAAACTATTTCCTTGTCCAAGTCCAAATTGAAGAAAACTATCTTTAATCTAATAAGTTTCTCCATACATATTTAACCTTCTCCATAGATTCATCCTTATTAATTATTTTTAACCTCCAAGTTTTCCCTTAATGTTTATCCTTCCTTAGTGGATTAGTTTTCAGTCATTTTAAATTGCGCCAATATTTTTTGTCCTCCTAAATCTACATATTCAGGGAAGTAATCACCTACTTACTAGGTTTTACTGGTAGGGCCTTGGCCTTGAGCTTCTCACCAGAAAAACAAGTACAATAACATTAAACCATTACAAAATATTTAGGGCATATAAGAGAGGTTTTACACTCCAAATTCGATAATCCATCAATTAAATTGACATAGTAAAGGATTGAACAAATCAAGCTATCGCAATAATCTGGGAGGGCTCAACCCATGCGTTCTCAATTATTACAACCAAGATCTAAATAAACCATTTCGATTTGATTCTTTTGTTGATGTTTGATTCCACACCGGATATCGAGTGATTGCAAGGATTTGACTATGGTTGGAAATTTGTTGATGGAACATCTATTTATGTGCTCCCGATTGGTTTGATAATCTAGATCATTGATATTTTTTATTTTTTTAATGACCTAACAATTTATTGATTTACCATTTTGTAAGAGAAGCCAACAATGTATGGCTTGATTCCATCTCCGCATGTCAAAATTTGCTATAGAGTGGTGTGGAAATCGCATGATCTAATGTATGTGTGTTTGATATAATCTAATGTATGTATATTGATGATGATATAACTCTTATACAGAGCCGAGTCATGAGTCCTTGTTTTGACATGATCGATCCGGTGTTGTATGTTTTCGGCAACACTATCTCATTGGGTTGAGCCGCGAGCTCATCGTGGGTTTATAGGGTTTGTAAATGTTTATAAGATTGAAATGCTTTCTCGTTCAAATATTGTTGGCAAGGAAAATTAACTACATTATATAAGCCACAAATATGTAACCCTTGGTGGGGGATTTTAATAAAAGATTTACAATGTTTGGTGGCTGTAACCCCAAGGTTGGGGTGAACCATGTATACTAGTGTCTCTCCTTTTGCTATGATTATTATGTTTAAAGATTTGAAGTTGGATATTATTATGATCATTACATTAACACTGTAGGATGTTGCTATGAAGTATTTAAACAACGAAACTTGCCTTGTATACAAGAAAATTGGCTACGAATAATTTTAATTAAAGAACAAGAAAGAAAATTTTGACCATGTTTTCTAACAAATTACATTGAGGTATACGGGGTATGTTACAGGTGGTATCACAGCCATGTTTCAGCGCCTGGATCTATATGGGCTGAACATAGAGTACTAGCGAATGAATTGTTAAGCTAACAAATAAGTACATGATAAACATCACGGAAGGATCTCTCCTTTGCCTTACGATAACTACATGTTGTGCAAAAGGGGTCGGTAGAACTTTGGAAAAGAAAGTTAAAATGAAACAGTCCATTCCTCTCACCCCATCAATATTGAGCACAATAAGATAAGTACATGAGTATCGAGCTATTTATTTTTATTACTTCTAAATATGTTTTATGAATTTCTAAGACAATCGTTTCATCTTTATTGAGTTGCACAAATAAAGTTTAGTGAAGTAAAGAAAATTTCACAGACGAACTCTTTGTTGATAAAATATCTAAGTAATTTCTATTATGAACAATAATGTGGAACTTGATAAGTTGATCATTTAAGGAGGAAGTAAATACATTACCCCTAAACTCTCGCAAAGAGTAGCTAAAGTTGTCATGTCTAAGATTCAAGTAGGAAGATAAGTGATGCTCAAGGAGTAATTATGTTAGAGGCACGTATTGTTAGGATTATGCAAAATGAATGTTAGTGGTGTTAAAAGTACAAATGTATAAACCCTATGAAAAATGAATGTTAGTGGTGTTAAAGGTACAGATGTATAAACACTAACATTGTATTAAATTTGAAAAACATGAATTTCCTGCAAGACTAGGAGCATATAGTTGCATTAAATCCTATAGCTATATCGACACGTGGCAGTTGAAGGGTACGACTAAACAACCATAGGAGAAGATCTTATGTGCACCATTAGTTGGCAATGACATAATTGTTGATGTGGTTTATGACTAGTTATACCTGAGAACAAATTGTTTTGGTTGGGTGTATTAGATCATAGGTAGAAGGAAGTAATGGTTATCAATATTGGGGAATTAGTGTGGACCCGACCTCTAATCCTCCTCCTATAGGTATGCACATCACCAGCATACGAACTTGGGTCTTAAGTGGCTATAACTTAAGGTAGAATTATGGTCTTTATATCATCATAGTTCCTGAATTAATAGATCTAGAAATGGTTATTTTGTGGTAAATGATGAGAGAAGTGAATGTTAATTAGTTTGAAAAGAAGATGCTATCTTGTGTAACTATTATAGAGCAGTCTGATTTGCTTATATGAATTGCTAACTAGTTCACGAATGTTGTCTAAGTAGATTTCATTAGCTTACTACATGGATACTAAGTGAAGGTAGGACCTGAATGCTAGATTTGTGGCAAAATGATTCAGGTTGATTGCAATAATACAATTGTTGTAATTTGCATGCAGGTTAACCCTAAGGATTGGGTTGTGTGTATAAAGACTATTGCTCTTTTTATACATCCCCAACGTTCTTTAAAGTTATTTCTTTAAGGAAGGAAGGGAGAAAATAAAAGGAATATATATATATATATGGACTACCTATGAAATTGGGCTACAGTGTAGCCAAAGTGAATAGTAAAATGTATTATGCATAAAATCAATAATGTTTCTAGTTGTGTAGAAAGAATGCACACTATAAAGTCTCAGAATTTTGTTGAACAAGAAATGCTGTAAGATGTGACTTAAGTAGCTGAGATGCAAAATGATGGTTAATAGTTTACTTTGAAATTATTGCAGCTGTAACTATTTCTGAATTTTTTTTAAATGTTGGACCCTCCTTATAAATTTTGTCTTGCTTAGATTTGTTTGGATTGCCGAACTTTATTGTCTTATGCTACAAATTTGGATCATGAGGTTAAATTGGGGTTAATTGTTTTCCATTTTCATGATTTTGAATGACTATCTTTTGTTGGACTTGAACTTGAAATTTTGTTTTTCGCTGTTAGAAGTCTTTTGAAAACTGGATCAGGGCCGTAGTTCTCTACATGGCCAGCGTTGCGGAGATTAAACAATGAATGTTTTGATGCCCAATTTTTATTTTTTCACCAATGCGCATTTACCTGTTTGTTTCTTTGGACTATCGACATTTTTATTTTATCATGGTTTGAGCATCAGCCTTCTATATCACCACCGTTTCGTAGGATAGATAAATAATGGGCCGATGGTTAGTTTTTCTTTCATCGATTATGTGACTTTGTTGGTTTAAACTTTTGCTTTGCGATGAATTTTTCTTTTCTCCCTGAGAGCAGTTTATGACTTTGTTCAGAAGCTGTAGTCTTTTTTATTACTGTGATTGTGGCTCTGGAGCACACTAAGCAACTGGCATGGTTTATTCTGATTTTCGCCGATGGTTTGATTTTTGTCGTTGTTTTTTTATTATTACAGAACCCTTAGACCATGAGTCATCCACTGTTGTGGCTCCTTAGCAGGCTAGCCGTCTGACTTATAGCTATTCCGCTCGCCGATGGTTTGTTATGGTTTTTGTCGATTTGTTTTATTTGCCGCATATCCCTTACCCTGAATGTTCTCCATCGTTGCGGCCTCATAGCGAACTAACCATTTGATGCTATGGTCATTCTGAGATTTGATGCTATTGTCTCTAGTGTTTATTTTGCCAGTATTATATTTTACCATGGAGCCGATACTCTGTCTGTCATCGAAGTTGCGGCTTCTCAGTGAACTAATCATCCGATGCTTAGTGTGAACTAATCATCCGATTTTGCTTCCGTTTGTTGTGTTGTTACTCTATGTTTTGGGATGGAGAAGTTTTCCCATGGGTGTTGGTTGAGTCGAGGTTTTTTCTGAAGTGAAGAGTGCGGTTTGGGGGTTTTCTATTTGAGAGGTGGTGGTTTCATTGTCTAGATTCATGCTTCTTTCACAAGGTTTCTAGTTAGTTCAGTTACAGTTTGGTTTTAGATGAAGAATCTGTTATGTTGGGATTATGGTTTTAGTGGGATAGCACGCTTAGAAGTTTTCCGGACCCAGTGTGCAGTATTTTCTTTGCATTATCATTTTTATTTTCATGCATTAATATTGTTTATAGCTCATTTTATAGAATGCATGTATTAATATAGTTTGAGTTACTTTGTCAAAAACTAAGTGATCTAAGAACTGGTTGTTCATGATAGGGTGATGGGTGCTGCAGAGAAGATATGTCTAGAAGACTAAGAAGAAAAAATGAGGCAACGGGGAAGGAAGAGATAGAAAATGAAGAAACAGAGAAGAAAAAATTAAAGGTTTGAGATCTCACATAGATCAATAGCAGCAAAGGTCGAGGCTTGGGGAATATTTCGCCAATTACCAAGCTGGTCCTTTTTATAAAATTGCTTTTAAATCTTAGTTTGAAATGTAACGTTTGCATGAATCATGAGCACTCACAAAAGACAAAATTGTCAGATTAAATGGTTGGAGGAGCCCAAACGTCACCGAGGGGCATTCCAAGAGTTTGGCTTGTAGTATAAGTATAGGAGAGTTAGATAGAAGAAATGAATTTTTCCCACTTAGACTTGTGAGAACAAGTTGTAAGAAGAACTATTTCCTTTTGCAATAGATAATTACAATTTTGCATGCTGGAGAAAGCTTTGGTGGAATCTTCAAATGCTATGCAATGGATGTTGTTGAAGGGGAACTATTTCGTTTTCAGTTTTTGTCCATTAACTATGAGATCATTCTAACTTGTTGAACCTATGTTCTTATATGAATGCTTTCTAGTTTATTTTATGGAATTTCCACCATGAGTAATGAATGATTTTCATAAACAATGAGCTATCTTGTTGTTCATCTATCTATTCATGTTTATGTGTTTTGAAATAAAGAACAGCTACATGTGATTTTTCTTAATGCATGAACAGTAATACATTACTCATTAAATGATAATCTCGCTCCCTAGGGACAGTTTAGTTAATTTAGTTTTAGTTTTCTTGTTGTGTGTGATTTAGATGCGAGAGAGTTCATACAAGAGGTAAGAACCTGCATATCACATTGTGACCGCTCCTCGTAATATCTATCAATCTGCATTTTAGATAGACATTTGCATCTCATACTTAAAATTAAAAAAATAAAAAAGATACATGGTGGACTGGGCCATAACCAGTAAAACCCTTTATTTTGGTTACTTAACCTACAGTAGTCAGATTGTAAAATGGATGGATTCCCCATACGAAATAGTAACGGGTTATTTGGAAATGTTTATTGGGGAGAATCCCTTGTTATTTTCACCTGTGATTTTCCAGAACTCAACAGATTTTGGCGCTAGAAGGAGGGCTTCCAGTGCATGGATGGCCGAGGAAACCCATTTTTTCGAGATTATTCTATCGGTGACAGTTCTAAAAACTATTTGTTTCCCAATCCAATTCCTGAAGAGAAGTGTAAAGAAAATTTGTATTTTATAAACAATGAAGTAGTTAATTATCTGAGAAGACATACTAGGGCATATGTGAAAAGTATTGGAGGATTGCCGATTATCCTTGATTTACCCAGAAGAGAGTATAAGAAAAAAGACCGTCCTATATTGGAAGACTCAGTTTTGGTTTGAGATTTGGAAGAGTTAGTAGAAACATCCTTGGAGGAATTTGTTTAGCCTTTGATTCAAGTGGGGCCAAACACACCTTGATGTTGACTTGTTCATAGTCTTCTTCATTCACCACCTCACTCTCCACCTAGACTCATGGTAGGCGTAAATGCTAATCAGCCACCTAACCCACCAAATCCACGGCCTGCTTGGAAAGCCAGATCACCTTTAAACCTAACACCTCCTTTTCATGACTTACCTCAGGCTTTTGAGAAAATAATTCCCAAATTTTACCCAAGTGAAAATATTTTATTAGATGACCAATTGCAAAGTTTCTACTTGGCCATAGAAGTACTAAAGACTGGAGAACATGAAGATGTAGTGAGCAGAATTTTTCCACATACCCTTAAAGGAGCAACAGCCTCATGGTATTTTGGTCTGCCTGCAAACTCAATCCCATACTGGGATACTTTTGAAAGGATATTCAGAAGAAAATATGCATCCTAGAAAACTCATGCATCTCTCATGAAAGGACTATATGTTTTAAAAAAAGAAAGAAAAGAGAAAGTGCATAGTTTCACCCAAACGTTTGCCGCTTACCTTAAGAATCTTTCTACAACTGATAAGCCCTACGATCGAATACTATACTTCAGTTTTAGGACCTGATTTGGCCATGTTTTCCATAATGAAGGTCAAACCCACATTATCAGAAACTTATGAAGAAGCTGAGAGAGTAGATGTTGAAAAAGAGAGCATAGAAGACTATCCTGAATAGTCGAGAGAAAAACTTTTAGAAAGAAATGCTTATTATTTACTAAGGCTAAGGAAAAGCAGTCACATGACTTTGAGGGGATGGTAAAAGTGATGCAGAAGCTATATAACAGAATAATAGATTTGGAAAAAGAAAAGGAAACTCAGAAATATTTTAAGCCTTACCATATGAGGAGAGAGGACAACAATCAACATAAACCTCCTCCACACAATCCCACAACAATGAACTTGACAGAGGTAGGTATGGATAACTTTTTCACTTTTCATCGATAGCCCCATTCTGAAAAAAAAATTCCCTCAATGGATAAATTCGATGACATTAGTTATGAATCAGCTATTGGACTCTAAATTAAGAGAATATGACAATGAAGAAGAAAATAATAGTAAACCCACAGAAAAAAAAAAAGAGGATGATGCTCTGGTTTTATGGGACTGTGTCTCACTTCTTGATACATAGGAGGAAGAAACAACAGAAACAAATGTGACAACAAGAATTCAAGGCTTGTTAGGTAAAGACAAATCAGTAATCCCAAAAATTAAGAGACTTCAAGAGAACATAAAGAAAATTTAGAAAATCACCACAGCTGATAAAATACCTGAATTCACCATTACGAGTCAAGATCGCAAGCAAATCAACATGCCTGTCAAGCCCATTGAAAAGAAGACTGATGATGTAAAAAAGAATCTCAAAAAGCATAAGATGGAATATGACATTGTGGAAGATATTAAGAGGAATAAGGAAAATATCTCGCTATTTTAAATGTGTAATATGCCTCAGCAGAAAGAAAGATTGTTAAAAGCACTTGAGATTCCTAAAGAAAAGATTCCCACTTACAATTAACCGAAAGAAGAGAAAATTGGTGAAGCAAGTGTGGGAGGTAAGCCTAAATGCAAAACTCCACCATTTCTCATGACTTTTGAAATTTTCAACCATAACGTACAGAACTGTTTAGCGGAATGAGGGGCATCCGTAAATGTTATGCTGCTTTCAATATGTAAAAAGATAAATGGACAGCCTAAACCATCTACCTCGCAGGTTATTCAGTTAAAAAAGAACAAATGTAAAAGTAATTGGGGAAATGGAGGATGTTTTGATTCGTCTATCTTTAAATGAAAATGTATGTCAGTTCATAGATATTGTAGTAGCAGACATACCTGAAGCTTATGGACTTTTTTTGAGTCGGGATTGGTCAGCAAAGCTAAATGGTTATTTTGCTTCAGATTGGTCACATCTATGGTTCCCTTATAAGGGAAGTCCCAATCAATTTAAAGCATTAAGAGAGCCCCACATGAAGCACAATGTTACTCAGCTGGAAGGTAAGAATGAACTAGTGAATTCTATATTGGGGAATTACTTCATTGAACTAGAACCGGGAAACTACCAAGTGGAAGAAGTCAGTAGCACATTGGACACACAGCCTGATCTCCTTCAGTTTTCAGAGGCTGATGAATTTGACTATAAAATAGTAGAATTATTTTTAGATGTAGTTGTTGATTCAAGTACAATAGAAGTAGATAGTTTTTGGACACTTTTTTTTTTATGGATCTAAAACTTTGGAAGGACCAGGAGATGGTTGTGTCCTAATTGATACAAAGACAAATAAACATTTTATTTCATGTAGATTAGAGTTTGAATGTACCAATAACACAGCCAAATATGAAGCATTAGTTCAAAGACTAAGAAAAGAAATTGAATTAAAAGTAGAAAATCTGAAAGTATATGGGGATTCTGAAATAATTGTAAAATAGATTCAAAAATAGATACATTGCATATCACTTCATTTGAAAGCTTATCAGAATGAAGTATGGGATTTGTTGACAAATTTTTATGCATTTACTATTTTATCCATTCCTAGACTTAAGAATGCAGCAACTGACTTGTTAGCTACCTCGGCTGCAAGGCTTTTGCCTACAAATAACAAGTGTTCTATTGAATTACTTTTTAGGCCTTCGGTTCGAGACATGATTACTAATCTACACATTTTTTATGATGATCAACAAATCTTAGAATGTTTAATAAATGATGAAACTTTCAAAGAGGCAATTATCGATGACGAAGAACACCAAGCCGAGTTAAAATTTGAGAACTTCATTCCTAAAGGGGTCAGGACTTTAGAGTGGATGTTTGATTTAGACAACAAGTTTAGAAAACCAGCAAATTTCAAGACTCATAGCTCGTATTTGCAATTCGAGCTAATAAATTTTGGAACTGAAGTTAAACCCAAATATGTAAATTTGAGAAAGTGTTGCTCCCTGAGTGAAAGAAATAAGTTCATTAGTTTGTTCGAACAGTACAAAGATGTATTTTATTGGACATATGATGAACTTAAAGCATATGATACCAAGATTATACAAGACATCATTCCTATTAGATATGGAGTAAAGCCTTACCAACAACCTTTGAGGAAGATGCATCCAAAATTGGAGCCGTTAATTTAGAGTGAAGTGAAGAAATTATTGGATGTCAAAATTATATTCAAAGTTAGACACTCAAAATGGTTTTCAAATTTGGTACCAGTAAGGAATAAATCTAGAGAAATCAGACTATGTGTGCATTTCAGAAACCTAAATCGTGCTTCAGACAAAGACAACTATCTAGTCCCTCCCATGGAATAGATATTGCAGATGGTGTCCGGTTCTGAGTTATTTTCATTATAAGATGGATTCTATGGCTACAATCAAGTGTTAGTGGCTGAAGAAGACAGACTTAAGAATACATTCAAAACAAAATGGGGAACTTATGCTTACAAAAGGATACCCTTCGGACTCATTAACGTTGGAGCTACTTTCTAGACGGCTATGGATATAGCTTTCCACGGTCTACTTGGCCATAGTGTTGTATTGTATCTCAATGATGTGATGATATTTTCAAACAAGAGAAAAGAACATGCATTCCATTTAAAACAAATTTTTGAGCGTTGTTGAAGATACGACATCTCACTGAATACAAGGAAATGTGTGTTTTTTGTTACAAAAGGAAAGCTACTAGGTCACATGGTTTCTAAAAAGGGGATCTTTATAGACCCAAAAAGGATCAAACCTATTGAATAGATCCCCTTACCCCATAACCAAAAAATGGTTGCAATCATTCATGGGGACAATAAATTTCATGTGAAGGTTTGTGCCAGATTTCGCTCAAATTGTTAAACCTTTGTAGCAAATGGTGAAACAAAGTGTACAATTCAAGTGGACCGATATAGAGAAGTCTGCATTTAGTAAAATAAAGACATCTATCACTCATACACCCTCTCTCAAAAGTCCAGATTGTGAGAAGGATTTTATTTTGTACACTTTCGCTTCTGGTGATTCACTAACAGTGGTGCTTACTCAGAAGGAAGATGTGGGAGATGAGTTCCCCATATATTTTATGAGCACTAGTCTGCAGGGGGCCGAATTGAATTACCCAGCAGTAGATAAAGAAGCTTATGCAGTCTTCAAAGTGGTAAAACAATTTAGGCCGTAAATACTTAAGAACCGAACAAAGGTAATACTTCCACAACCAGCTATGAGGTCTCTTTTTGTACAAAGGGAATTAGGAGAAAGAAGGGGCAACTAGGTAACAACTTTACAAGAATATGACATCGAATTCAAACCAGCGTACATAGTTAAATGAAAAGGACTATGCAAATTAACGGTTGAAGGTAAAAACAATGAAGAAAACGATTGGGAAAATGAAGCCAAATTACATATGATGGATGTATGTTCTCTTTTCACAGCTCGAGATTCCTGGTATCGAGACCTTGTTCATTACCTTCAGGAAGGATTGTTGCCAGAACATTGGAATTCTAAACAGTGAAGAGGGTTGCGCCTTAAATCAACTGCATATCAGATCAATGATGGAATTTTATTCAGGAAAACTTATGGAATCATTTTCATATGCTTAGAGAAAGAAGACACAAAAAAGGTCATAGTAGAGTTATATGATGGGCCAGCTAGAGGCCATTTTTCCATAAATATGACAAACCACAAGATTCTTAGAACCGGATACTATTGGCCCACGCTGTTGAAGGATGCTCATGCCCATGTTAGAAAGTGTGATATCTTCCAAAGGTGTGGGGGAAGACAAGCCAGAGCAGTAGGACCATTGAAGCCTGTGATGATAATGGAACCATTTGAGCAGTGGGGAATTGATATCATTGGAGAAATAAAACCAAATTCTTCCTTGCAACACAAATACATTTTAATGGTGACTCACTACTTCACTAGATGGGTCAAGGCCATTCCACTACGTAAGGTCAATGAAGATGCGGTCATGGATTTCTTGCAAGACCAGATTATGACCAGGTTTGGTTTTCGATAGTGCTAGTTATTTTTATTCTATTAGATTAACTACATTTGCTCATGAAAAAAGAATTAAGTTGCATTATTCTACCAACTACTAACCCCAGGGGAATGGTTTAGCAAAATCTACAAACAAGAATCTGATTAGGATCTTAAAGAAGACTCTGATAGAAAACCAAAGAAGTTGGAATTTAGCACTACCAAACACTCTTCAGGATGATAGGGTCACACCCAAGAATTCCTTAGGTTTGTCACCATATACCCTTGTTTATGGGAAAGAGGCTATACTTTCTTCTAACAGTATGCTACCATCTTCCATAATAGCCCAAGATTCTGGAGGCATAGATAACGAAACCATGCAAATTAAAATCTATAATCTTTTGAAGGCGAAAGATTCCAGATCTAGGGCCAAAGAATGTTTTAAGCAATATCCGGAAGTAGTGAAAAGGTGGTTTGATAAGCACAAAGCTGGAACAAAGGAATTTGAATTGGGAGACCTTGTTTCTTAAGTGGGATCACACGCATGATGAGAAGGGGAAGCACACAAAGTTTCAATAGTTATGGATAGGTCATTTTTCGATTGCAGTAAAACTTGGCCCCTCAACCTATAAATTTCAAGACTTACAGGAGTGGGAAGAGAACTTACCAGTAAATGGTTTGGTTCTCAAACCTTATTTTTCCTGATTTTTTGTTTTTTGTTTTCTGCAGAAATAAATTGATTGGATTGTCTATTTTGATTTATTTTTATTTATGTTTTGCTTTAGTCTAGATTTTGATTGTTTTCAATAAAAGAAGCAAACTTTTGGTTGCATGGAGAGCATTAGAATTTAGTGATCAACTAACATCCTTGATTATAAGACTGTGTACTATTGTTTTATCTGAAAGAATCACTTCTATTTTAGCATTTTTCCTAAATGGCTATGAACACATTGAAGTCCTACTTAGTCCCTGTAAAATAACTCAGGATCAAAATTCTGTAATACTATTTCAAGGCTCCATCCATCTCACATTTAAAAATGTTCTAGGGGGTGACAGCAAAAGACCCATGGAAAGGAAGTAAGGCAAAGAGTATATTATATATAAATAATCCCATGCCAAGAATTGAAATCAAAAAGGATAATAAGAGTCAAAACTCCTAAGAAAGCAATATGTATAAAAACAAAGTACTGAATCATATGAGTACAGGATTGCCAAAAGTTCTTCTCCATCTGTGAGATGAAAATTAAATACATCTCTCACACAAAAGGACACTATGGAAAGAGAAGCCTGCATAAAAAATTCAGAAAGAAAGGCATGAAGAGGACTCAAAAGGAAAAAAAAGTCCAAAAGCACAGAAAGTGCAAAATGGCATGGGAATGAGAAACAAATGAATATTTTTGTTTACCATTGTTACAATCCTATGGTTTCCAAGCTGGAAGCTACCTAAAGACAGAAGTAATAAATGAAACTCATATTCCTGGCCTCAAAAGAGTTATCTTAACTTTGAAATACTGGTTTCCATTTTCCTAATTGGACTATCATCAATGATTAAAAGTACATACATTTTCCATTCGAGAAATCGGGACATCTAGAAGAATTCAACATGTTGGTTTTATTGTTAAACAGTCTGTTACTTAAGGATGAAATTGTCCAGAGACCTAGGTTCACCAGGTAGTCGCCAATTGTTGCAGCCGCAACTATTTCTCAAATTTTTTAAAATTTTGAAACCTCCATTTAAATTTTGTCTTGCTTAGACTTGTTTGGATTGCCGAAACTTATTGTCTTCTATTACAAATTTGGATCATGAGGTTAAATTGGGGTTAATTTTTTTGCCATTTTCGGGATTTTGAATGACAATCTTTTGTTGGCCTTGAACTTGAAAAAAAAATTTCACTGTAGGAAGTCTTTTAAATAGTAAATCGGGGCCGTAGTTCTCTATGCAGCCGCCATTGTGGAGATTAAACAATGAACGTTCCGATGCTCATTTTTTATTTTTTTGCCAATGCACCATTACCTGTTTTGTTTCTTTGGACCATTGGCATTTTTATTTTATCATGGTCGGAGCATCAACCTTCTATATCGTCGCTGTTTCAGAGGACAGATAAAGAATGGGCCGATGCGTTTTTTTTTTCACCGATTACGTCACTTTGTTGGTTCAAACTTTTGCTTTGCAATGACTTTTTCTTTTCACCCTCAGAGCGGTTTATGAATTTGATCGAAAGCTGTAGTATTTTTTATTCCTACCATTGCGGCTCTAGAGCACACTAACCATCCGGCATGGTTTTTTCTGATTTTCACCGTTGTTTTCTGTTATTGCAGAACCCTTAGACCATGCGTCATCCATCGTTGTGGCTCCTTAGAAGGCTAACCATCTGACTTATAGCTATTCTGATCGTCGATGGTTTTTTATGGTTTTTTTCGAGTTGTTTTATTTTCCGCGGATCACTTACCCTGATTGTTCTACATCGTTGCAGCCTCGTAGCGAACTAACCATCTGATGCTATAGTCGTCTGGATGTCCAATGCTACTGTCTCTAGTGTTTATTTTGCCAACGTTCTATTTGGCCGCGGAGCCCATACTCTGTCCGTCACCCACCGTTGCAGCTTCTCAGTGAACTAATCATCCAATGCTTAGTGTTTTTGCTTCCAACTATTGGTAGGGTTTTCCCGCCGTTTGTTGTGTTGTTACTCTATTTCTTGAGATGGTGAAGTTTTCACATGGCTGCTGGTTGAGTTGAGGTTTTTTTTGAAGTGAAGAGTGCATCTTGGGGGTTTCGTGTTTGAGAGGTAGTGGTTGCATTGTCTAGATTCATGCTTCTTTCACGGGGTTTCTAGTGAGTTCAGTTGCGGTTTGGTTTTAGATGAAGAGTTTGTTTTGTTGGGACTGTTGTTTTAGTGGGATAGCAGGCTTAGAAGTTTTCCGAACCGAGCGTGCAGGATTTTCTTTGCCTTATCATTTTTATTTTCATGCATTAATATTGTTTATAGCTCATTTTACAGAATGCATGTATTAATACAGTTTGAGTTACTTTGTC
>LPNX010201322.1:125234-151234 GCA_001517045.1 Pseudotsuga menziesii
TCTTCTTGGACAGAAAGTATCCAAGAAGACATCCGTCCAACCAGACCAAGTCTGGTTATATGCGAGATCAGCAGGATCTGCGCAAATGATTATACTGCCATGCTCTCTGCAGTATTGGAGAATTAGGTTGTATGATGTCCAGGTGAGACGACCATCACACAGATCAACATATTTTTCTCCATTCTTGTCCTCACCTATCCATAGCTCTCTGCATTCTGAAATCTTCGGGTATGCATTGGAAAAACTCAAGAATGCATCTTTCTCCCATCGCTCTAAGATTTGCAACTTACATGGCGATGTCTGGATATTCTGCACTAAGGTGAGCTGCAGGAATCTTCTAGCTTCATCAACTGAAGCAAACTCCAAAGAATCAATACGGAATTTTTTGGGGAAGGTATTGTCCCATGGAAGAATGAACAATACTTCTTTTTGTAAGAGCTCTTCTGGTGTCTTCGGCTTTCGAGATCTTTCTTTCTCTTCCTGGACAATCTGCCAGGTGGTATTTATGGCTTCATCTGCTTCTGGATCTTCAATGCTTAGCCTGGTGTGGACTTCTTTCCTCATGGCTGCTTCTGTCATTGGAGCTTTTCCTTTTACAGGATCACTTGGGGGATCTTGATCCTTATCATCTGCTCCTGAATTGCTTGCAGAAAACATCTTCAATTCTTTCGGTTGTGGTTGTGCGGATTCCCTGGTTAACATGTCAGCCAAACAATTTAAATAGCCTGGCTTATAAATAATTTCATAATCAAATGATCTTAACCATGAAAACCATTTCAAAATACGGCTACTATTTTTAGCCATCAAACTTTCATTTTTGAAGATTCCTGGCATGATCTTACAGTCTATCCGGATGGTAAACTTCACAGGTTTGAGAAACAGCTTGAAGTGATTGACAGTATTTTTAACAGCCAGTATATCTTTATGGCTTGACGGATAATTTAATTCTGCTCCGTTAAATGAACCAGATCCGTAGCCACAAACATTTTCTTTACCGTTAACGGCTTCTAACAATACACCACCCCATGTTGACGAAGAGGCGTCGGTCTCTATAATAAGCTGACCGTTACTGGTAGGAAGGGAAAGGGAAGGCAGTTCTTTAACCTTTTGCTTAATCTGCCTAACTGCTTTACTCATTTCAGCAGACCATCTAGGTGGGATTTTCCGTAGCCTCTGCTGAAGTAGTTTAATGTCTTCGGCCTGTCCTTTGTAGAAGGGTCGAATGTAATTCAAAGATCCTAGAAATATCTGCAACTGAGTCTTGTCCATAATTTCATCGGGAAACTTATCAAAACATGACAAGACATGGTTCTTAAGGATTACCTATCCTTTCTGGATCTTAAAACCCAGAAATTCAATTTCGGTCTTACCGATTTCCATCTTCGGCTCTGACAGGACTAATCCATGCTTATATACTAATTCATAGAATTTCTGCAGATGCTTCAGATGGTCCTGCAGACTGTGAGAACAAATTAGTATATCATCAATGTACACCAACGCCCAACTATATTCTCTGAAGATATCCTCCATACGTTTCTGAAACTCGGAGGGAGCATTGTTGATGCCGAATGGCAGCACTTTCCACTGGTACTGTCCTCTTGGTACCAGGAATGCTGTCTTGAACCTATCTTCAGCTTTAATGCCAATCTGGTAGAAACCAGACTTCAGATCGAACTTGCTGAAGATTACACAGCCATTAATCCTTTGCAGGAGGCTAGACTTATTTGGAAGAGGGTAGCGTATTTTCTGCAACACAGCATTTAGCGGTTTGAAATTCACTACTAACCGCGGCTTACCTCTCTTTTGCTCAGAGTGCTTATTGACAACGAATGCTCTACATGCCCATGGAATTTTTTCCGGTTCTATTAAACCTTTGCTGAGCAGTTCTTGAATCTCTTCATCACAAAACTTCACCTCTGATGGTGACATTAATGCGGCTGATGCTTTCATCGGTCTGATCTTCTGGTTACGGTCATAAGGCAGAGAGACGAAATATTTTTCTCTTGTCCAAAATGCATTTGGACTGTCTGAGCAACAATCTCTTCGCAGCTTCTCAGTTATTTCTGATAATGCCTTTTCACTGTGCAATTCTGAGAAGACTTTACTGCGTTCCATCTTCATGAGCTATGCAGGGTTAGCTAACTGTACAACTGACGGCTCAGGTAATGGACACACGGGAAAAATTCTAAAAGACAATGGCATCCTAACATATTTATTATCGAATTTACAAATAAACAACTGCTTACTATGGTTAAAAAAGTAAGGACTAACTTGATGGAGAAATTTAGATCCTAAGACAACGTCTTCACCCATTTCATCCATTCTGTAAATGGTTAACTTTCTACAGACCTGGTTGAACTTGACAACTATCTCGGCTTTTTCCTGAAGCCGAATGGGTGCTCCATTGATGGCTGTTCCACCATCAACAGTCTTTTCCCAGTAGTAACTAGGAAGGGCTGAACCACGAGCAAGGCTAACCTCACATCCTGAATCTATCATACAAGAAAGAGAGTATGGATTATATTAACAAGGATGGAAAGAAACAGGAATATACAACTTCGGACCTGAAAGCATAGACAGACTGATCATGTGCTGTTGAGGCGGAGGAGAAGGTGGAGGGGACTGTTCTGGAGTTTCTACTTCCTTCTCTTCTATGCATTCAGTATTTAATGCACTCTCATAGTGCCGGCTGAGATCATCGTCCGATGATTGATCTCGTTCTAGCTGAATTATCTTGACTTCACTTTTCTTTGCTTCTATCTTCTTGCAGAGTTCTCTGAGCTCTATCTGCATTTCTTTGATCTCTAATTTCAGCTTAGCTTCTCGGCTCTTTCTGAAACTTTGTCTTTCCTGATGCCCTTCTGGATAGTTCCTGTAAAGTTCAGCAGGGCTATATGATACAGAAGCTTCGTATTCAATATTCTGCTTACCTTTGCTGCTATTAAGCTGTTGTAACAGCTGCTTCTTCTTCTCTTGGAGATAACCACGTTCTTGGTATTGATATGGCTCAAGCTCTGAAAGCCTGAGATCTAAAGCAGCTATTTGCTTCTCCAGATCGTGCCGATATGATGCTGAAGAAAACATGCCAAAGTTAAACATATTAATGCTGAAATCAAAGTCTGGTACCTGGAACCCCCCTAAATTTGCTTCCGATTCGGAATCAGAGGAAGAGGAATAGGGAGCAAATTTATTAAGATTAGGGTGGTCCGATGCGTCTAGCTCGCTGTCAGAGTTAGAATCATAATCAGATGGAAGATAGAGAACTTCACCGAAAGGCGGTTCAAGGTTGTCACAGAAAGCTGCAAGTATTGGCTTGCTTTTCTTCTTAGGGCACTTGTTAGCCCAATGACCAGGTTTACCACAAAAG
Organism: Pseudotsuga menziesii; assembly: GCA_001517045.1. Lineage (NCBI taxonomy): Eukaryota > Viridiplantae > Streptophyta > Pinopsida > Pinales > Pinaceae > Pseudotsuga > Pseudotsuga menziesii. The sequence goes on from LPNX010201322.1 coordinate 128,602, forward strand.
AAACAATTCTTACCAGTTAACGGGGAAGAACGGCGTTTAAGAAACTTTCGAGGCGGAGCAGGATGCTTAGCCTTCCTAGGATGAAATCTTGGCTTTCTGTCAAACTGCAAGGGTTTGTCCTTATGGTGATATCTCGGTTCACTTGAATAAAAACCCTTTTTCTTTTTGTGCTTACATTTGCAGGAAGACTGCAAATGTCCGCGGTTGTGACTGCCACAACCCCAATCCGGCATCTGAGCAACATTTTTACAAAAGGATGGTGTGAACATATCCTCATGCCGCTTGAAATCCTTTTCAACTCTTTTCTATAGGCAATGTTCTTGCCAGGTTTCCATGATGTAGGCGTGAAGCTGTGCAATGGAAAGACCTTGATAACTGATTTTCCGATCTTTCATAAATTTTTCCACTGTGTCGGGCACACGACCAGGGAAACTTCTCAGGTAATGCTTCAAATAAGCAGAATCATTTGCTTTTCCTGCATATATCAACAATTTCTGCATATAACAAAAATATTGTTGATGCTGCGACAGATTGCATAATCTGGCAGTCATGAATAATGAAGCATAATGTTCTGGTTCTATATCTAGGTCATCACCATAGAATTCCTTAGTGAGAGCTTTTAAAATTTGCTGGTCTGCGTCTCTGGCTCTCAGCATAAGATCTTTTGACTCCTGTCGCAAATGTTTCCACCATTCTGCTGCAAGTCCTGAGAATCCTGCAACTATATGATTTGCCAAATAAAGTCCTGTGAGTGTGGCATCTCAGGTACGCTGGGCTATGGTCCAGTTCTGGAGTGAATTAAGGGAGGCCTTAATTTCATCCCTACTTTGACAACCTATGTTCAAGACCGGATGATCTGGCATTTGAGAAATAAGGTTGTTCATGGAGGTAACACCAAAATTGGTGTAGAACCTCGGACCAGTGGATGCTGATGGCATGGAGGTATCCATTTCTGGGAGACCAGTTCCTTGGTCTTCTGGCTCATTCTTAATCAGCTCATGTCCAGAGGGTTGACCCGAAAACATCTGCAAATCATAGTATTTGCTTTCTAATGCAGGTGGAAGATTCTGAATGACATCTACCCAATCACGCAAGTTTTTCATCTCAGCTTCAGTTTTCCCAAAATCAAAATCTGGTTTGTTTGGATCTCTCTCAGGCACATGGAACATGCCAAATGAGAAACTCCGCTCGAGTTGAGGAGGGGCGGGTTTCTTCTTCTCATATCCTTTGAGGGCTAAGGATATGGCCATCTCGCTGACTTCAGGGGCTCTCTTCTGTTTTAACTTACCTCTTGCAGCAATAAGTTCTTCAATTTTTTGAAGCCTCCTTTCAATTCTATCTGTTGCTTGGGCAACAGCATTCTTAATCTCTTGATAATCCGATAGGAGATGATCTATCGAACCCAACTTCGCTTCTACTGCAGCTATCTGATCTTTTTCTTCAGCTATTGAACTACGCAGTTTTATCAAATCTAGAGCAATCTCATCTAGATTTTTTGCAGTCATTTTGTGACGCAGATTTCCCCAGTTAGCAAGTTTTGCCTCATCTAAAACTGATTCATCTGTTCCAGAGGATTTAACAGGAAGAAACTCTTTCTTAACTTGCCCATCATTTGAATATTGTCGGAAGGGAAGATCTGGAAGATTTCTACCAGGATGGTAGGACTTCTGATTATGACTGTTTGTGGTCTTTACTGCGTTGTTTTCTCTAGGAAGGCTAAATGTAAACATGCCTAGGTTATGCCTTCTATTTTGCAAGTCCTGAAGTTTTTCTCTCTTCTTTCTGCAGGCCGGGCAGTTTTGATGTTGGCCTCGGTGTTCATTGTAGCCAAGTCCAGAATAGGATGGTTCAGAATGTACAGAAGTTGGCAAACTTTGGGAACTAGATGTAGATGATGATCTAGAGAGGAATTTATTTACAGGAAGAAGATCTGGTTCTGGATATCTGGAAGAGTTCGAGCTTTGATAAAATTTCAAAGGCTTGGACATAAGAGATTTCTGAGCAGCCTCATAATTTCTCAGCTCTTTATACTTGATTTCCCATTGCTGGGGATACTTTATGGTAGTCTAGTCAAATGTGACAGGCTGAGTATGTTTGGAATGGTCTTGTTCCACCACGCTGTGCAGGTGCGAACTCTGATGGACCTTTTTCTGAAGAGGAGGCATAGTATCATTGCCAAACCGGATGCAAACTAAACTCTTTAACTGTATGATACGGGAACCAGTCATCATACTAAAGCCTTGGGGAAGAATATAGGATTTTAGAAGGTCATAGATGTAAGGATCATCTAGACTGACAGAGAATTTCGGGAAGATAGTACCGAAAGCAGGGCCATTATGAAGGGGTGCAGTGAATCCACCAATGATAGCATGAGCGAAAGATGTGTGTCTGGTGTCGATTGCAACAAATAAAGAATTTACAGGAAAAAACGGACGAACAAGAGGATTTAAACCTAAACGAATAGCACCTAAATGAGCATATTTATAACCTTTACTTCTTGCCCAGTCAATCTGAGATTTATCAATAAGATTAATATGGACAGGGTCTTGGGAATCAGTAAAGGGAATATCTATGGAAGATACTTTTATTTGTGAACATGCAAAGTAATTCCAACCAGTGAGCTTATAGACATCTTTAGGGAGTATATCAGGAAGTTGCCAATCAACAGAGGGATTTGTGTGGTCTATATGTATGATAGAGGAGGATGGAGAGGAGGTAGAACACTCGGCGAATGATGAGCGTCTTTCTGCAAGTGATACTTTAGTATCCTCTTCCTGCTGACAGTCTAATACTGTAGGAGTAGTAACATCCATTGTGGGATCCATTTGATGAGGGTTTAGTCTCCCATTTAGGCCTAACAATGGGATTTACGGCGCCTCAATCATAAATGACTATTACCCTGACTACGGCCTCTTAAAACCCTTCGGTATCCAACAATTACTCACTAGGTCATTTCCACCTAGCTACGGGGAGTGTTACCCTTTAGAAATGCATCAACTGTAGAGCCAAGGAACAGTAGAGCCGAGGAACAGTATTCTGCAATTAAATAGTAAGTCGTTGCACTGTACTCCACTATTCATTTTACTGGTCTGGTTGGACGGATGTCTTCTTCGATACTTTCTGTCCAAGAACAGACTGGGAAAATTGACGTGCTAACTTCATACTACATCTGAAGGCCGATCTTGAAGTTGCTCACCAAAATTTCCAATGGTTTAAATTCAAGCTCATCCATGAAGGAGGAACCTACGAACCACTTGGGAATCGGATCTATGTTCAGCAGAAGCTTATCAGAAGATCCGTCGTTGGTGATCAAACAGAGTCCAGAGTAACAACCAGAGAGATACCACTAGACTATAAAGTTAAATCAATTTTCAGAGGAGAATTCCTGTGTGAGCCGAATCCACTATTCAAAGGCTCAGATATTGAAAGATGTTTCTCTCAGTTCCTGTATCTGCCTCCATCTCCTGTGCCATATGAGAATCTTGACGAAGATGTTCTGTTTGGTCATGATGCTTATGACTCAGACAACTTTGAAGAAGAATGGCTCCAAGGGCGTGATCCATATGACTGAACGGAAGCAGTCGTGGGCCCTCTGAAAGGCTGAGTTGGCCAGCATGGTTGCCAACGCATCACCCACCGTGGGTCGGAAATAACTCCACAGTGTAATAGTTTAGGAATAAACTGACGTGGGCCAGTTAATGCTCCACTTTGTACCTTGTCGAGAGTCTGTCGGCCATGACAGAAGATTCCGGGTCCCCGTAATGCCTGTGGCCAGTTAAGGGACGAGATAACGACAGTGGTTGTCCCCACCTGTCGCCCCGGATGATTCGGTTTTGACCTCTTAGTGTAGGTTTTGGTAACTGGATCTACTTTTGACCGGTGAGTGCCAGTTCTTAGTTACCGGGTGACTGGAAAAAATTTGTATAAATAAGACCCCCGAGCTCATTCATAAGGCATCGGGTCATTGAGTCTTTGAGTCTTTGCATTGAGCTAGTAGTGAGCTCTGCAACTTAAGTGTCTGGAGTCTTGAGCAAGTAGTCCGCTCGACTTCTTGAGTCAGAGTCTGTAAGTCTGAAAGGCTTAGTATGCTCTGCGTCATGGCTTTGTGCTAAATGAACGCATCAAAACTGCTTGATGACATCCAGTGTTATTGAGTCTGTAATATTCCTGTAGCTTGCATCTGTAAATCAAGTAAGTATGCTCCGAGACTTGCCTTCAATGTATAAGATCTCACCAGAAACTTGATCTAGGAGTAATATGTATGCAGTGCTGACCTTCGCCATCCGAAGGCAATCTGCTAAAGCATCTGTAATCCTGATTGTGAAGTACTCTGTGATGTATATTTACCTTACCACCATAATAATAATTCGCATCACTCTGTGCATTGTGTTTATTTCATGGATAAGTCGTGTGCTTCGTAAAGAATTGTGTGATATAATTAGTGAGCAGACTGGTGTTGAAGGGCTGTAGATCTTGGCGCCGCAGTTGGTATCAGAGCCAGACAGCCGAGGAACAGTAGAGCCGAGGAACAGTAGAGCCGAGGAACAGTATTCTGCAATTAAATAGTAAGTTGCTGCACTGTACTCCACTATTCATTTTACTGTTGATGCATTTCTAAAGGGTAACACTCCCCGTAGCTAGGTGGAAATGACCTAGTGAGTAATTGTTGGATACCGAAGGGTTTTAAGAGGCCTATCATACATATAGACCACACAAATCCCTCTGTTGATTGGAAACTGCCTGATATACTCCCTAAAGATGTCTATAAGCTCACTGGTTGGAATTACTTTGCATGTTCACAAATAAAAGTATCTTCCATAGATATTCCCTTTACTGATTCCCAAGACCCTGTCCATATTAATCTTATTGATAAATCTCAGATTGACTGGGCAAGAAGTAAAGGTTATAAATATGCTCATTTAGGTGCTATTCGTTTAGGTCTAAATCCTCTTGTTCGTCCGTTTTTGCCTGTACATTCTTTATGTGTTGCAATTGACACCAGACACACATATTTCGCTCATGCTATCATTGGTGGATTCACTGCACCCCTTCATAATGGCCCTGCTTTCGGTACTATCTTCCCGAAATTCTCTGTCAGTCTAGATGATCCTTACATCAATGACCTTCTAAAAGCCTATATTCTTCCCCAAGACTTTAGTATGATGACTGGTTCCTGTATCATACAGTTAAAGAGTTTAGTTTGCATCCGGTTTGGCAATGATACTATGCCTCCTCTTCAGAAAAAGGTCCATCAGAGTTCGCACCTGCACAGCATGGTGGAACAAGACCATTCCAAACATACTCAGCCTGTCACATTTGACTGGACTACCATAAAGTATCCCCAGCAATGGGAAATCAAGTATAAAGAGCTGAGAAATTATGAGGCTGCTCAGAAATCTCTTATGTCCAAGCCTTTGAAATTTGATCAAAGCTCGAACTCTTTCAGATATCCAGAACCAGATCTTCTTCCTGTAAATAAATTCCTTTCTAGATCATCATCTACATCTAGTTCCCAAAGTTTGCCAACTTCTGTACATTCTGAACCATCCTATTCTGGACTTGGCTACAATGAACACCGAGGCCAACATCAAAACTGCCCGGCCTGCAGAAAGAATAGAGAAAAAATTCAGCACTTGCAAAATCGAAGGCATAACCTAGGCATGTTTACATTTAGCCTGCCTAGAGAAAACAGCGCAGTAGAGACCACAAACAGTCATAATCAGAAGTCCTGATTATGACTGTTTTTGGTCTCTACTGCGCTGTTTTCTCTAGGCAAGCTAAATGTAAACATGCCTAGGTTATGCCTTCTATTTTGCAAGTGCTGAAGTTTTTCTCTGTTCTTTCTGCAGGCCGGGCAGTTTTGATGTTGGCCTCGGTGTTCATTGTAGCCAAGTCCAGAATAGGATGGTTCAGAATGTATAGAAGTTGGAAAAATTTGGGAACTAGATGTAGATGATGATCTAGAGAGGAATTTATTTACAGGAAGAAGATCTGGTTCTGGATATCTGAAAGAGTTCGAGCTTTGATCAAATTTCAAAGGCTTGGAAATAAGAGATTTCTGAGCAGCCTCATAATTTCTCAGCTCTTTATACTTGATTTCCCATTGCTGGGGATACTTTATGGTAGTCCAGTCAAATGTGACAGGCTGAGTATGTTTGGAATGGTCTTGTTCCACCACGCTGTGCAGGTGCGAACTCTGATGGACCTTTTTCTGAAGAGGAGGCATAGTATCATTGCCAAACCGGATGCAAACTAAACTCTTTAACTGTATGATACGGGAACCAGTCATCATACTAAAGCCTTGGGGAAGAATATAGGCTTTTAGAAGGTCATAGATGTAAGGATCATCTAGACTGACAGAGAATTTCGGGAAGATAGTACCGAAAGCAGGGCCATTATGAAGGGGTGCAGTGAATCCACCAAAGATAGCATGAGCGAAAGATGTGTGTCTGGTGTCAATTGCAACACATAAAGAATGTATAGGCAAAAACGGACGAACAAGAGGATTTAGACCTAAACGAATAGCACCTAAATGAGCATATTTATAACCTTTACTTCTTGCCCAGTCAATCTGAGATTTATCAATAAGATTAATATGGACAGGGTCTTGGGAATCAGTAAAGGGAATATCTATGGAAGATACTTTTATTTGTGAACATGCAAAGTAATTCCAACCAGTGAGCTTATAGACATCTTTAGGGAGTATATCAGGCAGTTGCCAATCAACAGAGGGATTTGTGTGGTCTATATGTATGATAGAGGATGATGGAGAGGAGGTAGAACACTCGGTGAATGATGAGCGTCTTTCTGCAAGTGATACTTCAGTATCCTCTTCCTGCTGACAGTCTAATACTGTAGGAGTAGTAACATCCATGGTGGGATCCATTTGATGAGGGTTTAGTCTCCTATTTAGGCCTAACAACGGGATTTACGGTGCCTCAATCACAAACGTCTATTACCCTGACTACGGCCTCTTAAAACCCTTCAGTATCCAACAATTACTCACTAGGTCATTTCCACCTAGCTACGGGGAGTGTTACCCTTTAGAAATGCATCAACAGTAAAATGAATAGTGGAGTACAGTGCAGCGACTTACTATTTAATTGCAGAATACTGTTCCTCGGCTCTACTGTTCCTCAGCTCTACTGTTCCTCGCTTGTCTGGATCTGATACATTGATGTTTTCTAGGAAAGGCAATACAGGAAATGGGTATTTATATAGAGAGAGAGAGTTGTCTGTGGCATATTGAGAAGTTTGAGTACACACTTACGGATGCATTTGTTTGTGCAGGACAGTCACGTCTTACTCACCGAAAGGGAATGGGCGATTTCTTTTAATGAAATCAGTCCCATGCCCATTGTTTGATCTTTCTTGATTTGATTTAATGATTGTGTATTTTATTGACTTTTATGTATTTTACTTAATGAAGTCTAGAGAGAGGCTCGGCCAAAGAAAATAAACATGCACAACATGATACTACAAATGAGACAACCATATTCACATGGTTCACCTCATCCACGGCTACGTCCACCAAATTAGTTATTCTTTTTATTTCTTTATTAAAATAGAGTACTTACAAAGTCACTGCTCATCCATGATCGGTTTACCTTACCACAAATTTCTTCGAAGCGAGCCTCTTGTAACTAAGCATGCCCTTTTTATTCTTGGACCCCATATAACCAGCTCATAAAATGATTTAATAGCCCCTTGGGCACTCCGTGAATCTATCAGCAACAGGTCCGTGTTCTACTAATAAGACAAAAATCTCTTGCACAACAAAAGGCCACCATAAAAAGATACTGGCAACTTAGCATAACAAAAAAAACATCAACACCAAACATAAAAATGCATACTGGAAGCTAGACATCACCCATTATTTCATTACACAAATACTTAGATTTGGATTATGACCAAGGCGCATCCACCCATACTCGATTACAGAAATACTTAAGATTCATATTACGCCTAGAGAGAGATATGCCTTCCCGATCTCTAATTATTTGAATCAAAGCTCTAACTCTCACAGCTATATAGTAGATCTGAGAAAGATCAACTCAAAAATCAGAGTGCAAGTATTAATACGACCCACATTGCAACGGTGTAGTGAAGCAGGGTAACATGGTACAAGTGTTTAATCTATTTATTCTAACTCCCATCCCATCAGAATCTAAAATAATCCCATCTAGGGATATACGCTCTTCAATCTAGATCAATGCATATTTTAAAAATACGGTTTGTAGGAGTCATGGACTATAATCCAAGTCCAAAGGCTCGTAGTATGCAACATCTGGAAGTGTGCGGGAATTACGGTTTACAACCCAAACCCATTTTTTGTAGTATTGAAACACTATGACCTCTTGTCATGAACATAACGCCAAATCAAAAGAAAACACCTGTATAAAACATTATTCCTGGCAAAACGAAGGCATACCAAAATATGCCTGTACTCTAGCAAAATGCATGCAAGGAATGCTTGGTCCATATATTTTAAGACCACAAGATTAAACCAGTCTTTTGGGATTTAACAAGACGGCTAGAAAGACCATAAACTCGAGCTATGATTTCATACCCAAGCTCACCCACTGAAAAATGCAGAACATCTCGCTCAGTAGAAAAAGGAAAGGAAATACCTAGTTTCAACCAATCTCAGCACCAAGCCAAAAAAATTGCAACACAATCCTTAACTCTTGAACCACATCAATACAGGGAGGGGGAAAGAAACATTCTAGTCACATTCACCATTTCGATTTTCGAGAATGGGTTTCTTTTTAAAAGCAAAAAGGAAGGAAAACACTTACACACTTTAGCGTTCATTAAGCTAGCTATCCGTAAATGAACAGAACGATTCCTTATAAAATCGTGACCATCCTAGAACTTCATGAGCATGATTTCAATTTATATCTTTCATATCTCAAATCCCAATCACAGAAAAATAGATTGACCTATGATAGGTCATAGCGTTCTCCATTTCCCCCCCAAGCAACGGCTCATCTCACCCCTAAAATCCCTTTCATAACCTACTAATAACCAAAAGAGAAACCATTTTCCCCTACTGTGCACCAAGTTCCCCATAAATTAAGGCCGTAATTATGCCACTGACTTGGCTGAGGAATGTTTTTCCCAAAATTTGCCGAAGGTGTAAAATCCTTTGTCACGATTCCTCCATAACACACTGAAAATCAGCTAGCGCTACCTCCTCACCATATGGCAGGGATTTTCCCAAAAATTGTTGAGGCTTAAAAGCCTCTTATTTGAAATATACATTTTTCATACCTTTCTTTAAAACCTACATATATATATATATATATACCCTCTCTCTAAATATACATTTACATATACATATGTGGGGTATATTATATATATATATATATATATATATATATATATATATAGATATATATATATTACTCCATTTATGTTTCGTATGTATGTTTTCATAAAAAAATTGCCTCTTTACGATCGTAAGGGGACTAGGTTAAACTTACTAGTTCGCCAAGGTGTTGTTAACCTCGAGCCTCTTCCCCTATTTTTCTCAACTTTCTCTCGAATGTCTTTGTTAATACCTTAGGTCTCCTAAGTTTTGAACTTAGGGAATTAATTTTTACAAGTTCCAAGGTTTTTTTGGTGGGGCCTTGGCCTTGAGATCCTCACCAGAAAAGAAAGTACAGATAATATTTCAAAATTACAAATTATGTAGGGGCAGGAAATAGGGATATTACATCCTCCTCCCCTCAAAATTAACAACATCCTAAGTGTTCCTTTTTCAGCCAATTTCCTTCTTCCTATTTGCCATCTTTTCTTCTCCTCATCCTCTTCATCTTGATCCCTCACGATCTTTTCAAACCTTCTCCAGTTGCTATCGTTTAAAACCTGCAGTTTTCCTGGAACATGTTCGGGTCCAGCACAATTTTCTTCAGTGCATTACGTACAAAATTGTAACCATCTACAATTTCTAGTGTTCATTGGTGCCATAATACCTAATCATTTTCATAATGCAATTGATACATCATTAAAACATGATTACTAGCATCGACATTGAGACAATGTAGAAATCCCATACTATACAATTTTCATAATCCTCAGTGGTTCCAATATACCTATCAGTTCTATTTGTCATTAAATGAACATATTGCCTCATAGGTACAAGTCTACCTGTAATGCACATACCTTTTTCGGCATTGTTCTTTCTTTTGGATGTCCTCCATCCCAGCATTCCATGTGCTAACAAAACTCTAAGTACTAATTCAAGCCACCCAACACAAGGACAATACCCTTCCTTAGATGTATCTCCTTCGTGTACTATTCAGGGCGGTTCACCATTTATTCTTTTCTTTGGATGTCCTCCATCTGAGCACTCCAAGTGCTAACAGTACTTCAAGTACAAATTCAAGCCGCCCAACACAAGGACGATACCCACCTTTAGGCATATCTGATTTTTGTGCTCTTCAGGGTGCTTCACCAAGCTAAGGCACCTCCGTTCTCGCACAACCCCACAGTTCCTAGAGGTTATTCTCTTCATAGTGTCCCCCGCTCATGTGACAGTCTTCTAATGTCTGCAGAACAAGTCTTAACCAAAATGTCTTACATCTAGGTGTCCCCAGAAGGCATAGTGGTCCCTCACTGGCCCGGGGGAAAACAAGGTAGCTTTTAACCACTACCTCCATCACCACTTCCTCATGGTGACAACTTTATGCCCATGAGATTTTTCTCATATCTTCTTAACTCTTTACAGTTCTAGAGCTTCAGTACTCCTTAGGACCACAATTTCCTATGCCTGCAATCAATCCATAGGTGGTCAGTTTATCAAAAGAACATCAAATTTTTAGCATAAGTCATGTCTTACTTCATTTCTCATTCATCGGATAAGATCATTTTCAATTTTTTCTTAGTACCAGAATTGACAAGAATCCATTCACAAGAATCCACAAGACCCTTTCAATTTCTTATAACAACACAATTCGCAAGAAACCACATAAAACTTGGGAAATTTGACAATTCAAAAACCACTTTACCCATTAACTTCAATTTATTAGTTGCTTCTATATTTGTAATATTCTGTATCAACAGAAATATATGTAATAAAATTCATATCTTGAAGGAGTGCAACAAACTGTAATAAGAGATTAGATTACAAGGCATATCTAAAAAATCAGGATTTGAATCATTTTGCAAAAACACTTCTGCTCCTGCCACATCTCAGCTTCTTACAGAGGAGGTACCTACTAGGATTTCAGTTTCACAGATACTTCCAAATGATTGACTCAATGTTGAAAATTTATACTTCTGAAAAACTATGTATAACTTCTTAGGAATAATGAAGCTGTCATATGTGGTAAGGATTGATCAAAATAGTGCATAAATTGAAAATATGCTTCTTATACCCATGAATCTATACTGTAACTGAATAGCAATTAACAAGTGCCTCACCACAACTAGATTCTCTAGCAATTGCCTACATGATTGTGATGGACATGTTTAAATCTGTAATTCATTTAGCATGCAGTACTATCACTTATCATCTATCTTTGACTTACAAATATAATGCATATTTTACAATTATTAAGCCACACAAAACAAAATTGGACTGCAATTGTACTTTAAGATGCTTTTGGTTTATACTTAGAGGTATGTTTGTCTATTTTGAATGCCAAAATATATGCTAGTAAATTTCCATGTTTAATAATTTTCAGAAAAATGAATCTGATTCTGAATAATCCCCAACTGCCAAATTTAATGCATAACTTGAATAACTACAACTCTAAGTCTCAAACATGCAATTTTAGAAATTGTTGGAAATATTCGGGGATAATTTTAAAGAACATTTGTAGGATGAGTCAAGATCAGAATACATCATTCATGGTATTTTCTTATGAACCAACCAGGATATCATCTTAGCTACATCTCTGATCTGGTTGAATTTTTCTATGGTATTCAAAATTAAATTTCTTGAAACATCAGCAATCCATAATGGACCATTGCAACATGTTTGTTTCTGACTATAATCTATTCAAGCCGTTAAACTTCTCATTTGGATACAAACATAGTTTGAACCAATTACAATGCATAAAGCTTACCTTCTAACATAAGTAAACTTTTTAACATTCTACAAGAATGCAAAAGATATACGAAAAACCACAATAGAAAATACAACTTCCGCTCATAAATATTGCACAGTATTAAGGGAACACCTTGATCTAGTAATGTGGAACTAGGATGCTTTTGCCTTGGTGATTTGAGTCCATGGATACAACATCTTTGAAAGAAAATGTACTCAATGATACATGTGCAGGAGCTAAACTACTACATGTGTGGAGTGTAAAATATGTTTAAGGTATTGTAGTCATAATGAACTGATTAAAAATACAGTGTCAGAAAGCCTTTGTGAATGTAAATTAATAGAACAATTGCTCACCTATAATGCATAACCAATGTTTTAGAAAATGCAGTGATCGTCACATCTTTTCCTTCTTGTTCAATCTACATGGATTGATATCCAAACAAAAAATCGACAAGGACAGCCGAATAGAGAACGTTTCCATGCTCAAAGACCATAAAATAATTTTACCATTCTTCATAGAAATAGATATGTAAAGACGGTTAAATCATACCTAATAAAAGACTCGCAATTTCAAAATAAATATACTCTCAAATTTTAAGTTTACACACAGTAATACTAAAACGCGGACTTGAAAAATATCCCTAAAAAAAAATGATTTACTACCATAGTTAAAGTAAAATGTAGACCTAGGAAGTAAAACTCCATTTTGAACAATGTCCCAATATTTGAAAATTGAATCCTCATGAATTCATCAAATGGTGATAAACCAGATAATCCAGTTATTATGTGCCAGGTCCGCACTATCATGCAAATTCTTTTAGAAGGTTCGCTATGAAACATAAATCTCTAAAATCAAGTACAAATATTTGAGAATGCACTCGAATAGAATATGTAATGAAGTTTGAAGGACTATGCCCATTGTAAGTAAGGATAAGTAGTAGGAACTAGGTATACAGGTGATACATGACACTCTTTATTCACCAAAAGAGCTCATCCAATAGAGATTTGGCTAGCATATATCTAGACTAAATCAAATCTCCAATACACGGTAGCAGATATAAGTAAAATTTTTAAGAGACTTACCTCATATGCTTCGGTATGCACTGTATACAAACCAATTTAGTTCTAGTCATTCTCAGTCTGTGCTTCCATAATTATGCTTGGTCTTCTTCTAATCCCAATCCATGCAAAATCACATAATGTTGAAATAGCAGGGGTTAACATGACTCAAAGGGATGGATGAGTATAATCAAAGTGACTGGGACCGGATCTGATGACTTAGAGTGAGGTCCAATTTTGATCATGCCTTTGCATTGATTTTTCCAGCACCCAAACAGTGGTAGTGGTGCAGACCAAGTTGACGCAAGCATGAGCATTGAAGAGTATAGTGATTAGGCAAGGTTATCTCAGACTTGGTATTGACTAGCAATGATTTTAATCTCTTTTTGAACAAAATAATGAGTATACAACAAGAAGAAAGAATTTGGAGTAGAAGGGATTGATCCTTTATTTTTAATGTAAAATTCCTAACAAGGATGCATTTAATGAATGATGTATTTCTCAATTGGGAGGCAAAAAGCCCTTTCTATGAAGTCATAATGGGGACTTGGATCTCGGTATTTGAGCTTAATGTAATTTCGACACACTAGCTCTCTACATGCTTAGTATTGAACATGGAACATCACAGGTTCCCTTGCTTATGTGCAAATCATGGAGATCAAATTTTAACCACGATGACAACAATCAACCATATTATCCATTATAGAATGGGTTTCCTGGACTCCTTACATATGTGTTTGCACAACGTTTTGGGAATATCTTGATCTAGGTGATGGGAAGAAATCTTTCGGGGCCAATCCTCAAGTTTCCAAGGAATTTAACCCGAAGAAGGTTCGATACCTCAATCTTCCTAATGCATCTTTACATGTCGATCCCAGGACAACTTGATCTATGACTACCCACATAGAAAGCATAAACAACATAAACATCATGTTTTGAACGAGCATATCATATATCATTTGAAGTATCCCAATAGACACATACAAAGGTAGCAGATGCACCTTTTGTTTCCGCTGATTAAATACATCAAATAAAAGAGGGTTTGATAGTGGTCTAGCAACAAAATTAGGACAGTATGAAGATCGAAGAGGGATAGAATATCATTAACAACAATATTCGATAAATATGTATTATTGCAAACTTGCAGGTTAACAAAACACATTCCAGATTTAGCTCAGCCTCATGTCAACCACGATTTAATTTCCCTATCTAGTAAATAAATCTAAAGATACACCCAAGCAAGATTTCACCAAATTGAATCCATATATTCAGCAAATTTTCCTTTGCATAACTTTTGAAATGAATCATATATAGACACAAACAACATTTTACAAGATTCGTTAACTTAATTCAATGATACACCGCCTACTCACACATTCACTCAGGTCGTCCCTAGAGATAATTCCTTATCCGACATAGAATTGATTCAAAGGATAAGCTTCGAGCAAATCTTCTTCCAAATGTAATCCTGCAACTACCATGTTATCCCATTCTTAAGGGTCTAGCATTGTAGCTGGCTCTGATACCATATCTAAAATACCATTGCCTACCTTAATGCTTTAAGGGATGTGTTTGCGAAATTAGGTGTCTGCAAAAACATGACTATTAACCTTTTCCACCAATAATCCTTTATGTAACATCAACATTATGAATAAAGAAAATAAACATGCACAACATAATACTATAAATGAGACAACCATATTCACGTGGTTCACCTCGTCCACGAGGCTACATCCACCAAATTAGTTATTCTTATTATTTCTTTATCAAACTAGAGTACTTACAAAGTCACGGCTTATCCATGGCCAGTTTACCTTACGAAAAGTCTCTTCACAGAGAGCCTCTTGTAACTTTAAACAACCCCTTTTTATTTTTGGACCCCATATAAACAGCTCATAAAAGGATTTAACAGCCCCTTGGGCACTTGCTGAATCTATCAGCAACATGTCTATGTTCTACTAATAAGACAAAAAGCTCTTGCACAACAAAATACCACCATAAAAAGATACTGGAAACTTAGCATAACAAAAAAAACATCAACACCAAACATAAAAACGCATACTGGAAGCTATACATCACCCATTATTCCATTAGAAAAATACTTATATTCGAATTGTGACCAAGGAGCATCCACCCATACTCAATTATAGAAATACTTAAGATTCATATTACGCCTAGAGAGAGATATGCCTTCCCGATCTCTAAGGATTTGAACCAAAGCTCTAACTCTCACAGCTATTTAGTAGATTTGAGAAATATCAACTAAAAAATCAGAGTGCAAGTTTTAATATGACCCACATTGCAAGGGTGTAGTGAAGCAGGGTAACACGGTTCTAACTCCCATCCCATCAGAATCTAAAATAATCCCATCTAGGGATATATGCTTTTTGATCTAGATCAAAGCATATTTTAAAAATACGGTTTGCAGGAGTCATGGACTATAATCCAATTCCAAAGGATTGTAGTATGCAACATCTGGAAGTATGGCGGCATTACGGTTTACAACCCAAACCCATTTTTTGTATTATTGAAACACTATGACCTGCCGTCATGAACATAATGCCAGATCTAAAGAAAACACCTGTATAAAACATTATTCCCGGCAAAACAAAGGCATACCAAAATATAACAGTACTCTAGCAAAATGAATGCAAGGAATACTTGTTCCATATATTTTAAGAGCACAAGATTCAACTAGTATTTTGGAATTTAACAAGACGCCTACAAAGACAATAAACTCGAGCTGTGATTTTGTACCCAAGCTCACCCACGAAAAAATGCAGAACATCTCGCTCAATAGAAAAAGGAAAGGAAATACCTAGTTTCAACCAATCTCAGCACCAAGCCAACAAAATCGCAACACAGTCCTTAAGTCTTGAACCACATCAATACAGGGAGGGGGAAAGCAGCATTCAGGTCACATTCACGCTTTCGATTTTCGAGAATAGGTTTCTTTTTAAAATCAAAAAGGAAGGAAAACACTTACATACTTTAGTGTTCAACAAGCTAGCTATCTGTAAAGAACAGAACAATTCTTTATAAAATCATGACCATCCCAGGACTTCATGAGCATGATTTCAAGTTATATATTTCATATCTCAAATCCCAATCACAGAAAAGCTAGATTGACCTATGACAGGTCTTAGCGTTCTCCATTTTCCCCCAAAGCAACCGCTTTCCTCCCCCCTAAAATCCCTTTCATAACCTACTAATAACCAAAAGAGAAATGGTTTTCCCATGACTGTGCGCCAAGATCCCCAGAAACTAAGGCTGTAATTATGCAACTGACTTGGCTGAGCAATATTTTTCCCAAAGATTTCTGAGGCTTAAAAGCCTATTATTTGAAATATACATTTTTCATACCTTTCTCTAAACCCTACATATATATACCCTCTCTCTAAATATACATTTACATATACATATGTAGGGTATATATATATGTATCTATCTATCTATATATATATATATATATATATATATTACTCCATTTATGGTTGGTATGTATGTTTTTGTAATAGTTTTAATGTCGCTAGTAACTAGTATTTGGCGACTATGAATCTCACTTTAAGACTGTAAGGGGACTAGGTTAAACTTACTAGTTCACCAAGGTGTTGTTAGCCTTGAGCCTCTTCCCCTAGTTGATTATGCTTGCCGTCGAATGACTTTTTTAATACCTTAGGTCTCCTAAGTTCTTAACTTAGGGAATTAATTTTTACAAGTTACAAGGTCTTTTCGATGGGGCCTTGGCCTTGAGCTCCTCACCAGAAAAACAACTAGAGATAATCTTTCAAAATTACAAATTATGTAGGGGTAGGAAATAGGGATATTACATTACATGCAACTTCCTCTACTCGGGCTTAAACATATTTATGTACGAAGCTATGGTATCTTGGTTTAGTGAAGCAGGTATCCCTTGTGGGTTTAGATAGCCCCTTGTTAAGTTGTGTCAATGATTTAGGTCTTGTAAAGTAATTAAATCACATAGATTTTAAAGGTCTTGTTCCTTATGGGGCCTTGGCCTTGATATCCTCACCAAAACAATTACAATAAACATTTTTACAATTTTCCAGGTCTTTAGGTGTAGGTAAGAGGGATATTACACTAAATCTCCACTATCACTAATATCATAAAGTCTTATCATCCTTTAGATAAGGAATTCAAGGTTGTTGTTTCTATTGAATTTGAGAACCACTTTCTTCACTTACTAAACACAATAGAAATGCATATTAAAAGTATATAAATGTTATGATATACACATTTCCCTTGGGTTCACACACCTGTTCTTACCCTTCCCTTGCATGAGTGATCAAGTATGTCCTTTTGATGTTGTCCAAACCTTCAAGTAATTCAACACACACATGTATTAGGAGTTTCTTAGTATTTCATTAAATAACAATGAATGCCAAGACATATACAAAACATTAGAATACAGAGTTGTTCTTTGAATAAAATGATAGTAATCCTCCTCCTCTTTAGTTATGGTTAATACATTCCATAAGAATAATTCTTATAAGGTTCCCAATTTACCCTTGTGACATCACTGCTTGTCGTTAAACACATAAGCTCATAGAATATTAGGAGCAATATCATCAATACTATTATTTAAGGAAAAACATGTTAAGCATGAATCAAACTACAATGTTTACTTAACCATGCTGATCGTTCATTGAACATAACACAACGTTTTTCTTAAGCACATTAATCAAGCATACAACATACAACATTGACCTAAGTAGACTAGTCAAAACTACTCAAGTGACTCAAAACGACTCAAGTGACTGGAATCTTGAATACGACTTTCCTCCAACCCATTGGCTCCATATGGAATATGTTGTTTCTTGTAGAGTGAAGCCCGAGATGGGTGACGAATCAACTAAGGTATTTTTCTAATAAGTTGAAATGCACACAAAGATGGACCTGGATCTTCTAGGTTCTCAGCGATCCTCTCCACATGAAAACCCATAGAAATTTTTCATGTATACCTAGGTATGTTCTTAGATCTTCTTTACAACAATGGATTTTACTTGGACCCTTCGCATATCTATATCACATCCAAGAAACACTTACACAATGATGGTTTTAGATCTAAATAGAAAGTATACAAGCCACGTTCCGGATACCACCCACATTCATTAGCTTAAGGATGCACACATAGATTTAGTCCCGACAACGCTTACATAAAAAAATGCAAGCAAAGAAGATCAAAAAGTGGTCATGATTCCTAGTTCCCCAACACATTTATTAGCTTAAAAAAAGTCTTGCATCATAGTTAAGACATGCACGCAATAAATAAAACATGTGTACACCTCGAGCTCCCATGTGCATACAATGTTTAGATAAAAAAAAACTTGCAGCAAACTTAAGAATTGCAGGAAGAAAATATGAAGGTGGGTAAGTAAAACACATTATCATGAATCATCTACTCAAACATTCCAAGATTAACATCAACGCGATTCAAAGGCAGTGTAAATTTCCATAAATGATTAACTCTTGCAACCATTCTTCAAATACAAAGAAATAATAAAATAGATCCAAACTCTCAGATCCAACAACATTGTTTCAGCCATATTTCACCAAATGATTAATACTTGCAGCCATTCTTAAAATAAAAAGGGATAATAAAAATATGATCCAAAACGTAGGAATCCAACAACATTATTTCAGTTGTATTTCATGAAATGATTAACACTCACAACCATTCTTTAAATAAAAAGAATAATAAAATAAGATCCAAAACATATTCGGCAACGTTACTCCAAGTGGCATTTCATCCAATTATTAACACTCATATCCATTCTTTAAATAAATAAATAAAGAATAATAAAACAAGATCCAAAACACATCCGATAAGGTTATTCCAATGGCATTTCACCATTTTATTAACACTGGTAGCCATTCTTTAAATAAAAAAAAGAATGATAAAATAAGATCCAAAACACATCCCGCAACGTTATTCTGAGTGGCATTTCACCAAATAATTAACACTCATAGCCATTTTTTTTAATAAGAAAGAATAATAGAATAAGATCGAGAAAACATCTAGCAACGTTATTCCGACTCGCATTTCACCAAATGATTAACACTAGAAGCAATTTTTTTTAATAAAAAGGGATAATAAAAATAAGATCCAAACGCATGCATCCAACAACATTATTCCCAAGGAATTTCCCCAAACGGTTTACATTTGCAGCTATTTCTTAAATAAAAAGGAATAATAAAAATAAGATTCATATCCAGCATTCGACAACATTATTCCCAAAGGAATTTCTCCAAATGATTTACATTTGCAGCCATTTCTTAAATAAAAAGGAATAATAAAAATAAGATTCAAAGGCATGCATCCAGCAACATTATTCCCAAAGGAATTTCCCCAAATGTTGTAGCCATTTCTTAAATAAAAAGGAATACTAAAAATAAGATTCAAACACAGGCATTCGACATCATTATTCCCAAAGGCATTTCTCGAAATGATTTACACTTGCAACCATTTTTTAAAATAAAAAAAGGGATAATAAAAATAAGATCCAAAACTAAGGCATCCACACACATTATTTCAACGGAATTTCATCAAATGATTAACACTTGAAGAGATTTTTTAAATAAAAAGAACAATAAAATAAGATCCAAAACACTTTCGGAAACATTACTCCTAGTGGCATTTCATCCAATAATTAAACTGGTAGCCATTCTTTAAATAAAAAAAGAAAAAATAAAATAAGATCCAAAACACATCCGACAAGGTTATTCCAGTCGCATTTCACCAAATGATTAATAGTGGTAGCCATTCTTTAAATAAAAAAAAGGAATAATAAAATAAGATCCAAAACACATTCTGCTTGACATTATTACCAGTGGCATTTCACCAAATGATTAACACTTGCAGCCATTTTTTTTGATAAGAAAGAATAATAGAATGAGATCGAGAACACATCGAGCAACATTATTCCTACTGGAATTTAACCAAATGATTAACAGAAAAATGCATTAATCATTACAGACCCAAAAATGCATTTAAACAATGCAGGCCAAAATGCATTGCACAATGCCTCAACAAGAAATACAATGAAGTGGATCTACTGAGGAAATCATAAATCATATAATCTCACGCGCAAATACCTACTTCAACACTGAATCAAAATGCAAGAACCACCTCATGTTCATATCTTATCATTCAAAAATGAGAAAAAACACAACAAAGTAATTCTTGAGCAAGAATCCAAATGAAAGCAACACCTCCTTCACGGGATATCCTCTTCCCAAATGCAACCCTAGAATCCCCTATGAAGAACCAATATCTTAATTAAATAATACAAAAAGAAAAAAATCCCCACATGATGTAAGTTATCTACCCGTCAATTTGCACTAGGACCCACTCAATGCTATCTAGTGATAGCTTACTCCATTATCTTTCCCTTCAGTGAAGCCAGAAGCTCTACAGAATTCAATTGGAATTGACCAAAGGTGAGAAAATCAGAGTTCGATAATAAGCACTTATAGAGATTGGAAAACAATATTTTGTTGTGCTCACAGATTTTATCCATCCATATTGTTTAAGAAAAAATCGAGGTTTTACAAATGCCGAAAACATTTAAGATCCAAAGCTCCTCCATCAAGGAAGATCCGCTATGAGTTGCACAGGAAAGATGAACATAATGGGTACACACCTTCTTGATATAAAATAACCTTTTCTAAAATGCAATGCGATATACGCTGAAATTCGGGAGATAAAAATTCCTTGATTCACAAATTGAAAGAGCTTAAATATTCGCATTTCTGAGAGAGGAATACTATTGATTTGGCAATCTCAAAATTTCTATTAAGTCTTTGTAACAAATTAGCAGCAAGAAATGTAGAAATATCAATGATAAAGAAGATGTTTTAGTGAAGAACCACTAGTACAAAAGCGCGTATTTTTCCACGGAGGTTTTCCACGTTTCTTACTTTTTGGTGTAAAATCTGATGTAACAGGAATGAGGCGTCGTTGTATCCACGCCTAGTCGTCGCTGTATCCATGCCGGGACTCTTAATCGTCGCTGTATCCACAGCTAAAGCCTTGGGCATCGCTGTATCCACGCCTGACCGTCGCTATAGCGACGGCACCGTCTTTTGTTGGCTTTTTACAACGGTCAAGTTGACCTATTGGCTAGGTTTAAATGTTGTCATCTAAGTTGATCAAGATCAAAACTAGAAGTTGGAAAGGGCTAACACTCCAATTTGAAACATAAGTAGCCATTAATGTCAAGATAAGGGTCACAACCCTAGTTGTACAATTCTCATGGTTTGAAATGAAACACATTCAACCAAATGTAGCTCAATGAATTATTAGGAAGAAAATTAAAATATCTTAACTTCATATAAACAAAAAATGTCCAAATCTATTTAGTAAAGAGGAGGTTTTCAATACCCTCTACCGAGGTTCAAATCCCTTACAAACATGTTTTTCTCTTTGTGGGCCATCTCACTCATGCAATCAAATGATTTCATGTAGTTGGGTCCAAGTATTGAAAATATTAGGTGAATATAGTAGAATAGATAACCCCCCATATGTGGCTTCTTTATAAAATGGATCCTTTTAGAGTGTTGTAATCCAATTACATTCATTGTAATACTCCCATAATGGGTAAGGACATGCTCATCAGAAAATTATAGTAACAAATGTTCAAAGCATGAAACATGGTTCTTATTCTTCTAACTATATATTTTCCATAAGGGTCCAATCGACCCCTAATATTCTAGGTCACCACCTTGATTGAGATTGGTATGGTGATGAATTCCATGTTAGCATCTTCTAATCCATTTATGAATCCACAAAGGGAGTTAAACATATTTGAAGTCAATAAGATCTTTAAGAGGTGTGTAAACAATAATGCAGAGTGCAAACATTTGGTTTCCTTTAAGAATTATCAACATCTAAGTTGTAATAAGAGTTCCAAAAGGGGGGAGGAGAGTGAACCTCATATCCATACCATAAGAGGAGGCTCTTTAGGAGGAGTAATCAAGATCCTTAACTTAGGGTTGTTTGATATGTAAATTATTGTGGATATTCCATTACATAACTCATCACAAGTAAAAAGTCACATAGGGCATGGAACCAAAAGTCACATAGGGCGCGGAACCTACAAATGCCATCCCCGCCAAGGATTCACCTTTTAGAATAATACCGTGAGAAGGATGTATCTTTGGCCTTCCTAATGGAAACACAGATCGCACAGCTCAACTCACTGCAGAGCCAGGGGTCGTATAGATCCATATCTTTCCCCACACATATTGATATTGTATGCATAGTTTGCTCAAATTAACCGCAGTGCTGGATTTAGATCGAATTGCAATTTCTAGGATAGAATGTCTTTTGCTGATTTGGGTGTACCACCACCTGTGATAAATTTTTGTTCACCCACTCATGAGTTTGTGGGAATTAAACCTCCAGATCTGATGGTGCAGGCAAGGAGGGAAAATAGCACCCAGTGATTAGCGTTTTCGTAAGGAAATTATGTCTATGAAGAAGGGATGGAGGAA
>LPNX010201322.1:158442-207657 GCA_001517045.1 Pseudotsuga menziesii
TAAAACTCAGACTTTTTGACATCACCAATGCATAGACAGATAGATAATAATGCATGGTAATAACAAAGAAGATAAAATTGGTAAGTCCATATTTGTTGTAGACCTTTCTAAACCATTTAAATATCATAGACTTTGTTCATATACATTGTTGTTGCATATAAGAACATTATGATAGTAACAACCAAATATTTCATCCCTAGCTTCTCTAGCAACAAAATAATGTTTTCCCGGGCTGTTATAAAGGGTGCATCAACAGCAAGGCTACGACAATAATGATATATCCCACTCAGTCCATCCCCCATGTATGTTTCCAAAACAGCTAACTGCAGAATACAACAATACCAATGAAGCTTATTCAGAATACACATACCAAGATCTTTTCAGAATCTACTCTTCCTCCTTATAAAGGATGTGATGCTTTTGCACATTTGAGTGAAAACCAAAATTTTATACTACATAATAAAAATCCATATAAAGTTAGGAGCAAATATAAAACTGAAACTACCATTTAAATTCAAAATGAGATATTGCAATGTTCTTGAAAGTTAGTCTCAGACCTCAGTTGCATTGTAAATTTGTAACATAATCTATTAGACAA
This sequence comes from Pseudotsuga menziesii, assembly GCA_001517045.1. Taxonomy (NCBI): domain Eukaryota; kingdom Viridiplantae; phylum Streptophyta; class Pinopsida; order Pinales; family Pinaceae; genus Pseudotsuga; species Pseudotsuga menziesii. The sequence goes on from LPNX010201322.1 coordinate 159,041, forward strand.
TCATTTATAATGTTGTTAGTTTTCCAGGTTACTTTGAAAGAGTTTTCACCACGTGTGGATTGTTTAATGATATTTTGGGTACAAGGTATGTATTTAGCACCTCGATGGTATGAGATGGATTGGCACATGGATGATGAGAAATTGTCTGTGATGGACTTGCAGTCCAGATAGCTTGCTTAGTAGATTATTGACCTCAATTGATTGCTAGCTTGGTGTTCTTCCCTTAGGCATTAGAGATCTCTTAGCAGTTTGGTGTTCTTCCCTGTGCAAAATCTTGACTCTGAACCAACTAAGAGTGAGATCGCACTTGTCCAATATAAAACTAGGAAGCAGCATGTGCCATTACAAAGACCAAAATTGACATAAATCCATAAGTTGAGTAGTCTATCCACCCCACTGTAGTATGCCACGCCATTAGATGCACTTGACTTCTTGTTGCACTTGCACCTAAGTAATTTGCACAGCTGAACTTGTCACACTAATGGACTCTAAATTTACCCCTACCATGTGCACTGTGTCCATGGAACAACTTGAATTGACACTCTAATGGACTCTAAAGCTACCGCTATAATGTGCATGCCCATACTCAAACAAGTATTCTAGGTTCAACTTCCTCTAGTGTGACTGCTTTCATCATGGAATTTATTTATCTTTGTCTCTTTCCTGGTTCAGTGGTGCCAGAAAGTATAGTCAGAAAATGAGCACTATATAGGTGTATGGTTGAACATAATTTCATTATAAACAACGTATCTGCAATATTGGTGAAAATATGTGCCCAAGGTATAAAAAATTTGCGTAGAAACTCAGCACAATATATAGAAAATTGTATTATGAAAAATCTCTGGTGGAAATCTATGCCCATATGCTTGAATATTGGTTAGAAAATGTGTACAATTTATATTCCCTAACCTACAGATAATATGCTTAGAAGATGAACACAAAATCTGTGCCATTGATGCTACATGAAGGTCTAAAAATTTGCTGCAAGATGTGCAAAAAATGGGTAAGATTGGAGATTTCTTGGTTTACATAGGCATGCGGGTGAGTGGACCTGGTTACAGCTTGTCATGTTTGCATAGATTGTCAAGTTTCAGAAGTTTTGAATTAAGTCTGATGTAGCAAGCCAATGTTGCCTTGTTCTGGTTAGATTTGACCTAGTTTTGCAGTAAGTTTGAACTCTGAACTGGGATCGGGTGCGTTTCTCCTACCAACCATATGACACATTTTAAGTATATGGTGTTTAATTTTATTGTATAATTCATGTAGAAGGATTTAGTAACAATATTTATTTGCACTTGTTTCGCTTATGTCTCTGATGTTTACAAACGTTTTCAGGTGAAGAACCCAACAACCCATGTTGAACATGAAGCAAGTACCTCAAAAATTGGGGAAGATCAGTTATTCTATTTCCAGCAGAGGGGGATTGATCCAGAGAAGGCAGTGGTAGCTATTATTAATGGCTTTTGTAGGGTTGTATTTAACGAGCTCCCACTATAATTTGCAGCTGAAGTAAATCAGTTGATGAGTTTGAAACTTGAAGGCAGTGTTGGCTAGATGTTGCAAGCTCTCTCTGTAACACTATCTATGTACATGATTCTAATGGCATGAAATGTCTCGATAACACTACTATTCAGTGTTGGGTGCTAGATGTCGATAGCTTTCTTGCGTTATATAGGGATATCATCTGTATATTTTCTATGAAACCTGGGAATGCCTTCAAAGTTTGTCCCAGTTAAGGAAATAATAATATGTATGTACTCTTAAATTTGTTTAAATTGTAATGAGATTAAAAATAAAGTTGTCGTTGCAAGCATTGGGATCAACCCTGTTCTTGGTTTACATAGGCATGCGGGTGAGTGGACCTGGTTACAGCTTGTCATGTTTGCATAGATTGTCAAGTTTCATAAGTTTTGACTTAAGTTTGATGTAGCAAGCCAATGCTGCCTTGTTCTGGTTAGATTTGACCTAGTTTTGGATTCGGGTTGAGTTAAACTCATACATGGAAGAGAAGATATGTATTTTTGAGGTATTTTTTTTTTTTTAAATTCATTGCCGTCGCTTAACCTCTAAGAACCAGTGTAGGTGATAGTGTTGGAAAAACAACAATCTATATTATTTTCTTTCCACTATTGGAAGGATAATCCAAAGCAAATTTACAAGGAAATGAAAACAATGAACTCAAAATCTCTTTGGAAAGAAGATAATTTGTTGTTATGACAAATCAAGGATATTACTCAGTTTTTTTGTTGGCGTTGGAACTGATCCATACGAAGAGATTACTAGTGTAGTAAAGACTATGGGGAGGAATTCTAAAACCTTTCCCAGTCATGAATGAAAGACGTGGCCTCCAGCTTATCAGTCTAATTTCTTTATCAAAAAATAAAGAATCGTTTGCCTAGTCTGCCCATCGCAGGTATAGCATCCCCATCGCTATTCTTGGGGTTTGCATTTTTTTTTTTAAAAACTTCTACAAAGTGTGGATACAACGACGACCAGGCGTGGATATAGCAATGTCTAGGCGTGGATATAGCGACGGCCAGAGAATGGATACAGCAACGGCCAGGCGTGGATATAGTGACAGCCAGAGCGTGGATACAGCGACGGCCAGGTGTGGATACAACGACGGCCAGAGCATGGATATAGCGACGGCCAGACATGGATACAGAGACGACCAGTCGTGGATATAGCGACGACTTAGACATGTAATGAAATATAGAACATTGTCTCTCTTGCAACGCAAATTAGGGGTCATCTCTATTGCGACGAAATTGTTTCCACGGAAAAAAAAAACACTTAGACGTGGCAATATCCACATTTTTCTGTGGCGAAATTGATCACTTGTACTAGTGTATTAACTATACTTTTTTGCAAACATTTCATTTAATACTTCTCAATCTCTCCTTGCAAATTCTCGCAGTTGTCTATGGAGGCCGTATGAATATATTTGCAAAATGAATGCTCCATGGACGTGTATGGCCATCGTTTGCAGGTCAACAAGTGTATGACTATGGTGGGAATTTGTGCTGAACATTCCTTGTAGACTCCAACAGGTCGGCCAAAGCATGTGTGCTTAACTTTCGTAGTAGAATCCAAGTGTCCAAATGTTCATTTAAAGAGTAAAACATTTTATAACTCAATTATTAATAGGCCGAATATTAATAGGTTCATCTTTCTTTGTAGAATCCAAGTAGTCATGGTAAAACACCTTAACACCTTAACACATAGTTAATACTTCACCAAAACACCTTCTTTATCATTTATATTTCTACATTGCCTGCTGTTAATTTCCAAAACAACAGTTTCCCTCTATCATAAATGCGAATATTTAAGCTTTCGCAAATTGGGAATCAACAAATTTTTATCTCCCCACTTAAGTCGTGTTTTATTTGAAGACAATCTTGCATTTCAGAAAAGGTTATTTTATATCAAGAAGGTGTGTACCCATCATTTCAAGAGGGATATCACTCATTCCTATGCAACTCATAGCTAATCTTCTTTGAGCAAGGATCTTTTCCTCTTAAGTGTTTTTAGCATTTCTAAAACCTCAATTTTTTTTTTAAACTATATGGATGGATGAAATCTGTGAAAACAACAAAATTTTGTTTTCCAATTTTTATAAGTGCTAGTTATGGAACTCTACTAATTCCAATTCTATGGGTCTTGGTTTCATTGAAGGGAAAGGTAACAGAGTAAGCTATCACTGGACCAGGTTGAGTGGGCCCCGGTGCAAATCATCGGGTATACAGCTTACTCCGAGAGGAAACGGTAACTTTTGCACTAAATATTCCATTGTTAGTGGCCGCCAATATTTGCACTAAATCTTCCATTGATAGTGGTGAGGAAGATTTCCCCCATCTTCGTTGTCAAATAAATAACTCCAGGCATGTGCCCAACCCAAACAATCTTTGGGTTTTCAATCTTACTTAGGTATTTTTTAAAAATTAGTGTTAAAAACTTGAAGACATTATGTATAAGGTATACTAGAAATACTTATCCTTGCAAGTAATTATTTGATATGTAAATAACTTCTCATCTTGTAGTAAAAAGGAAAATATTCTACTAAAAAGGTAAATTCTTTTGATTCAGAAGATTTTTAATGGATTCTTTAATTAATTATATAATGGTAAATAACTTATCACTTTGCCATAAAAACAAAATATTCTTATGACAAGGTAATTACTTTTATTTAAGAGGTTATATAACCAATGCACCTTTGTACATGTATTAATGTGTTAAAATAACTTTTGTGAGAATAAAACAAGTAGAAAAACCTTTGAGGAAATAATATCATTGACTACAATTTCTTGAAGAGAAAGCTTTAATCCTCTGACTAAAAGTTTTAGGGAGGTTTCCTTCTCATAAAATTAGGTATTACAAAAATAATAATAAAGAAAATATATATATATTTTCTTTGATACGAAAAGAGGATCATACAAACCCACTATTTGTTAACCAAGAAATCAATGTATTCATGACTTCATTCAACTTAGGATGACCCCATAAGGTGTAGGTCAACAAGGGAATAATTGTTAATCTTTGACTTCCCAAGGATCTGCTCATTTTTTTAACCTTCCCCCAAGTGAATTCATCCCCAATCATTCTTAGTCGCATCAAGTTTCCAAACTGCTAACACTATTGATCACATCCATAATTTTTCATAAGGTTAGGATGGTTACTTACAATGCCATGTTACCTACAATCTGTTTTTTTGGTCGAGGTAGAAATGGGATTTTACATCCTTTCTCCCTTAGAATTAACATTGTCCTCAGTGTTACGTCTTCCTCAAGCCTTGTCCTCATTCCCTCTGTAGATCCACGTTCCTTGCTTCCGCATTATTTGTAAATATAATCCCATTTTGTTTTTCTTTAACCTATTCTTTGCAATATCTCACAAGTCCTACCTGGAATATCATCGTAACAATACATTCGAATAATGCATAAATATAAACTTTAAAATCGAAAGAAACATGTGTTCTTTGGAAAAATATTTTTGTTTCTTTTCATAACAACCCTTATAGAATTTATATTCGCTTATAACATGATATTCCTACAGATACCCAACATTTTCAAATCATAAAATTAACGTAAAATTTATGATCTAAAGTAGGATCATCCATGTATTTATATCTCATGGCACATACATTATCCATATTCAACATTTTTCTTCATACCCCGGGTATAGAGGTTTTTTTTTCAAATACATTTCATCATTTCCACTTAGCTCACCACAATTGTAATCATATTAAATTAACATAACATGTACATAATCATAACTTTCTTCACATTTTCCAAAACACATATTAATTAAAGCATTACCAATGCACATAACAACAAAATTTGTATCATGTTTGGTGCATGAGAATTCTCCTGATGCATAATTTTCAACTAATGTTTCATCATTCATTATATCACGGTGCACAAATTACCAAAATCAAACACACATATCCTTTTTATGGAATCAATGTTCCAAGCACTCCTTGGATGAAATCTTCTTTAACAATTTCTCATATATATGCATGAGGGTTATCTCCTCATGGAACCACGAGTTCACATGTAGGCCTCCTCAACCTATATATATATATAACTCAACCGATACCACATAATATTAAACCTTACCATGGTGCTCTTTCAAAGTTCTGCTCAAGAGCCTAACACCTCCTCTGGGTGCTCAATGGGAAATATTTGCTTAAGATCCTAACAACCCCCTCTGGGTGTTGACTAGTAGATCTTTGATTAAAATCCAACACCCCCTCTGGGTGCTCACTAGAATCTCTTTCCTAAACAGCCTAACACCCCCTCTCGGTGCTCACTGGTATCTCTTTTCCCAGGCCTAGGTCTTAATATTGTAGAGCGCTCAATAGAGTCTAACACCTCACAAGGGTGTTCATTGGAAACTCTTTACCAACTTGTTGATAATTTTAGAGCCTAACACCTCTCCCGGGTGCTCCATGGCAACTCAACTACAAACCGATTTTCCATTTATTTTTCATTAATTATTTATGTTCAGAGTAGAAAAAAATCTTATAAATTAGGAGCCTTATAACCCAGGGCATCCCCCGTGGTCTGCTCAAAATTTTTCACCATTCTTTGTTTATTTAGTCATAGTGACATATATTGTTGACTACTTGAAACATCATAACCATGATTGAACATATCTATGTTCTAGAGCTTACTCGCTTACCATTAAAACATGTTTGATTAACTCTTTCAACATTATACTCTCAAAATGTTTAAACAATACTTTATTGCTTGACATAGTTTGATACTTCTAGTATCTGTACATGTACAAGTAAATTCAAAGAAACTCTATAATTCAATTTATTTATCACAGATACATTGTTTGCACAACTAATAATTCTCATAACAATACAATTACCATGTTCAAGTAATTTAGGAAAAACAAATTAAAAAAAATTCTTACCAAGGATACTCTCGATGTGTCAATTATATAATTATGGTTAATCATAAATGCAATTAATTAATTGATGATAAAATTTTGCTAACATTTCATAATATTCCATGGATCACATTGATTCTAGATGTTACCTACTTCCTTTGTGGGATTTGTATTCCATTTATCTGTCAATTCCTATTTTCTCATGCGTTTTGCAACCATGAATACCTACACTTTGTACTCACAATTCCTTGTCAAATATTATTTGTATCATAAACTCATAAAACACAATTCTAAAATGTAATAGCAAGTTACTATTTAAATTCCATAGGCACTTGATACATCAAGATATTCTTTTTTTTCAATGCATTACCTTCACAAAAACTTGCTCCTAATTACACTTGCATGAGCCCTTACTGATATCCATCTTAATCCGAACTTTCCATTAGCTTAAATTTACGTCATTAAACTTTTACTCGATTTTATTATGCCTTCTCTTCATCATTCTTGACCTGGTATGAAATTAACCTTTGTAATACACTTTCAATAGATGAAGTTTGTATGATAAGCAATAGTGTGCATGTAAAAATACCATATGTATATTTCTGTAGTATAGCAATCTAAGTTATCATTAAACATAGTACTACATCTACTTCCTCCTTTTCGTAGTTTAGACATTAATAAAACCAAGTCTTCCCATCATACTTTTTTCATGCTTTTGAATTGATGATCACTCGCTTAAGAAATTCTTCTTGTAGTAATTATCTTCTAAAACAATGTTTGCATATCAAAGTGCACAACATACCTATTTGCAAGAGATCCCATTAGGTCTGAGTGTTGTCAATCCACTCTGATACCATATGTAACAGACCCATACAACCATCCATAGATATTTGGGGTACGCTGTGAAAAAATTAAACTTATATCTTTTGGGTACACCAATTTAATTAATCCCATTGAATAATGAGCTTAACCAATCCCAAGAATCGTTAGATGAAAAATACAACCATTCCCAAAATACATCTTATATATCTTTTTAATTTTCCAATATGAGCTTTAATGAATAGGAATACCTCAATATATCCAACATAAGCCATCTAAGATTGTAAATCTCCATTATCACTAATATCATAAAATATTATCATCCTCTAGATAAGGCATTCAAGGTTGTTGTTTCTATTGCATTCCAGTACCACATTCTTCACTTACTAAACACAATAGAAATGCATATTCAAAGTATATAAATGTTATGATATAAACATTTCCCTTGGGTTCACACACCTGTTCTTACCCTTCCCTTGCACACGTAATCAAGTATGTCCTTGTGATGTTGTCCAAACTTTCAAGTAATTCAACACACACATGTATTAGGAGATTCTTAGTATTTCATTAAATAACAATGAATGCCAAGACATATATAAAACATTGGATTACAGAGTTGTTCTCTGAATGAAATGACACTAAATCATTCTGATCTTTAGTTACGGTTAATACATTCCATAACAATAATTATTATAAGGTTCCCACTTTACCCTTGTGACACATTCTTTGCAATCACAGCTTGTTGTTAAACACATAAGCTCATAAAATATTAGGAGCGATATCATGAGTACCATTATTTAATGAAAAACATGTTAGCATAAATAAGACTACAATGTTTATTGAACTATACTGATCGTTCATTGAACATAACACAATGTTTTTCTTAACCACATTAATCAAGCATACAACATACAACATTGACTTAAGCAGACTAGTAAAAACTACTCAAGTGACTCGAAACGACTCAAGCGACTGGAAACTTGACTGCGATTTTCCTCCCAACCATTGTCTCCATCTGGCATATGTTGTTCCAGCTAGAGACACCCCTGAGATGGGTGATGAATCCCCTAAGGTAGCTTTGTAATAAGTTGAAATGCCCACGAAGATCGATATGGATCTTCTAGGTTCTCAGCGATCCTCTTTACATAAAAAATCGTAGAAATTTTTCATGTATAGCTAGGTATGTTCTTAGATCTTCCTTATAAAAATGGGTTTCACTTGGACCCTTCGTAGATCTATATCACATCGATGAAAAAATTACACAATGATGGTTTTAGATATAAATAGTAGGTATACAAGGCACATTCCACATACCACCCACATTCATTAGCTTAAGGACTGACGCATAGATTTAGTCCCTACAATGCTTACATAAAAAAATGCAAGCAAAGAAGATAAAAAAGTGGGCATGATTCCAAGTTCCCCAATTCATTTATTTGCTTAAATAAAAGGCTTGCATCATAGTTAATACATGCACGTAGTAAATAAAACATGGGTACACCTCGAGCTCCCACTCACATACAATGTTTAGATATAAAAAACTTGCAGTAGAGTTAAGAATTGTAGGAAGAAAATATGAACGTGGGTAAGTAGAACACATTATCACAAATCATCTACTCAAACATTCCAAGATTCACATCAACGCGATTCAAAGCCAGTGTAAATTTCCAGAAATGATTAACACTTGCAACCAGTGTTAAAATAAAAAGAAATAATAAAATAGATCCGAACTCAGAGATCCAACAACATTATTTCAGCCGCATTTCACCAAATGCTTAACACTTGGAGCCATTCTTAAAATAAAAAGGGGATAATAAAAATAAGATCCAAAACGCAGGCATCCAACAACATTATTTCAGTGGCATTTCACCAAATGATTAACATTGGAAACCATTTTTAAATAAAACGAATAGTAAAATAAGATCCAAAACACATTCGACAACATTACTCCCAATGGCATTTCATCCAATGATTAACACTGGAAGCCATTCTTTAAATAAAAGAAAAGAATAATATAATACATTATTCCCAAAGGAATTTCTCCAAATGATTTACATTTGCAGCCATTTTTTAAATAAAAATGAATAATAAAATAAGACTCAAACGCAGGCATCGGGCAACATTATTCCCAAAGGAATTTCCTCAAATGATTTACATCTGCAGTGATTTCTTAAATAAAAAGGAATAATAAAAATAAGATTCAAAGAGAGGAATCCGGCAACATTATTCCCAAAGGAATTTCCCCAAATGATTTACATTTACAGCCATTTCTTAAATAAAAATGAATAATCAAAATAAGATCAAACGTAGGAATCCGATGACATTATTCCCAAAGTCATTTCTCCAAATGATTTACATTTGCAGCCATTTCTTAAAATAAAAAAAGGATAATAAAATAAAATCCAAAATGCAGGCATCCAACAACATTATTTCAGTGGCATTTCACCAAATGATTAACACCGGCATCCATTCTTTAAATAAAAAGAATAATAAACTAAGATCCAAAACACATTCGGCAACATTACCCCCACTGGTATTTGATCCAATGATTAACACTCGCATCCATTCTTTAAATAAAAATAAGAGCAATAAAATAAGATCCAAAACACATCGCACAAGGTTATTCCAGTGACATTTCACCAAATTATTAAGAGTGGTAGCCATTCTTTAAATAAAAAAAGAATAATAAAATAAGATCCAAAACACATCCCACAACATTATTACCACTGGCATTTCACCAAATGATTAACAATCACAACCATTTTTTTGAATAAGAACTAATAATAGAATAATATCCAGAACACATCCAATGTTATTCTGTCTCTCATTTCACCAAATGATTAAAAGAAAAATGCATTACTCATTACAGACCCAAAATTGCATATAAACAATGCAAGCCAAAATGCATTGCACAATGCCTCAACAAGAAAGAAAATCAAGTGGATCTACTGAGGCATTCATAAATCATCCAATCTCATGCACAAATACCTACTTCAGCATTGAATCAAAATGCAAGAACCACCTCATGTTCATATCTTATCATTCAAAAATGAGAAAAAACATAGCAAAGTAATTCTCGAGCAAGAATCCAAATGCAAGAAACACCTCCTTAAAGGGCTCTCATCTTCCCAAACGCAACCCTAGACTCCCGTATGAAGAACCATTATCTTAAATAAATAATACCAAAAGAAACAAAATTCCCCACACGATCTGGAGAGAAAACGGTAACTTTTGCACTAAATATCCCATTGTTAGTGACAGTCAATCTTTGCACTAAATTTGGCGTTGATAGTGGTGAGGAAGATTTCCCCATCTTCGCCGTAAACTAAATAACTCATGCGACCCAACCCAAACAATCTTTAGGTTTTCAATCTTACTTGGATATTTTTTTTTAAGTTACTCTTAAAGACTTGAGGACATTATCTATAAGGTATACTAGAAATACTTATCCTATCAAGTAATTATTTTATGTGTAAATAACTTGTCACCTTGTAGTAGAAAGGAAAATATTGTACTGAAAAGGTAAATTCTTTTCATTTAGGAGTTTTTAAACGAATTCTTTAAGTAATTATATAATGGTAAATAACTTATCACTTTGCCGTAAAAAGGAAACATTTTTATGAGAAGGTAATTACCTTTATTTAAGGGTTTATATAACCAATCCTTAATATATAAACACATTTATTTTGTTTATATATAAAGGATTCTCACTATATTTACAACTATGTAAATAAACATAAATAAAGATTCTCACAATGAAGGATTCTTTTTAGGTTACTAATTTTTATAGTGATTCCTCGAAAACATAAATACACCTTTGTACATGTATTTATTTACCGCAAAAAATTTAATTTCTCTTAATGTATTAAAATAAATTTTGTGAGAATAAAACAAGTTGATAAACCTTTGAGAAAATAATATCATTGAGTGCAATTTCTTCAAGAGAAAGTTTTAATCCTTTTACTAAAATTTTTAGAGAGGTTTCCTTGGCATAAAATTAGGTATTACGAAAATAATAATAAAGAAAATATATATATCTTTTTTTTGATACCAAAAGAGGATCATATTGACCCACTATTTGTTAACCAGGAAATCAACGTATTCATGACTTAATTCAACTTAGGATGACCCCATAAGGCTTAGGTTGTCAAGGGAATCACTATTCTTCTTTGACTTCTGAAGGATCCACTTCTTGTTTTAAATTCCTGCCCTAGTGAATTCGTCCTCAGTCATTCTTAGTCACATCAAGTATCCATACTCCTAACACTATTGATCACATCCATAATTTTTCATAAGGCTACGATGGTTACTTACATTGCCATTTTACTTCAAGAGTCTATGTTTTTGGGTCGAGGTAGAAAGGGGATGTTACACACAACTTAATCATAAGGAAATGGGAATAATTTCTCATATTGACATGACATTACCCCTTAAATGACCATTTGTTCAAATCATTTAAAAAAATAAAATTTTAAACATGGTGGTAGTGTGGTTAATGCTATCTATGTTGCAGAAAAAACATCTTTCTTACTATAATTTTTTAACAATTATAATAATATTTTAATGTTTTGTATAATAGTTGTTTTACTCATACCACCATGCTGCAAAGGCCCTCTAATTCATGTAATTCTTATAACCTTTAAATTGTGCACACGAATAGACTTGTCCTTATTTTTTATGTTATTACATTTTATATTCTTCACTTGGTAAATGTCCAAAAAAAATAGTTTTTATATGATTTTATTATTGTTTTGTAAGAAATATATGTGTACAATTTCGAATAATGATTTTTTTTATGCTTAATCTATACTATGTATTTTTTTCTGCATTTTTAAAATATTTGTGAAAGAGAAATGAAAGTTACATGGCCTTTAATTTAGTCTTGTTCTTAGATTGATGGAAACAAAACATGATAGGATTTAACAATGCTACTAAAACTCAGAATTTTATGCATGAGAAATGTTCTCTTACATTAGGAGTAAGGGTTGTGTGGACTTATGAATCCCCCCTTATAAATCCCAAGTTGGATGGTAGACTAACAATGGACATTTTGATGACCCCATCTAGCGAGGGACCCGACATCAATCATATAAAACATTGTAGATCTTAGTTTATAGCTTACAAATCCATATAGATGTCTCATTGGACCATTCGAAATCGTTGTCAATATTTTCTTCACTTATTATATTCATACCTAAATATTTGTTGTCATTCATTGTCTTTCTTGCACACATTTTATATTATGTTTATGTAGAATTGTTTTTTATATTTAAAAAATAGTTATTCATTATGAAAATAAAATTACCATGGTGTTTCCTTTGTTTTGAGGTATTACATATTATAAACATCTTTGATATAGAAATTTACAGAATAAATTAGCAATGGTCGAACCAAGAATAAGACATATAGTTTGCATTCGACAACTTCTGGGTAACCTCCATGTACATAGAAGACAATTCCAAATCCATGGTAACCATCCTCGAAGGGGTAATCTTTCCAGGCTAGAGTTGAAATAAGAAATTGCGAGAAAATATGATGTTTCAGATACATTAACAATATTCATATCTAGTTTCCAAACAAAAGCTCCATTCTCTAAAGAATTTGACATAATATATGTAATATCCTGAATTTTGGACCTAACACTTATAGGCATGACCCTATTGATTATGATGTTATCTTGATGTTTTATTTTGATAAATTGGGCCAAAGACCCCACTGCATATGAACATGATGATTTTTTTATATATTGGGTGTAATCCAATTGTTGATGATATATATATGCTTGTTTGTGTCTGGCGGCGACCCTAAAGCACATGATTGATGAGATGTTTTCTGTTGAGTGAGGATCTCTCGATCACATGAGTAATTACTGTTGTATTGATCAAGAAGCTCTGGAGCACATGAGTATTTATATTTGTGTTGAGAATGAAGGTCTGGAACTATAATACCCCTATTAAATGCCCTAAGTATTCTGTAATGGTTAATGTTATTGTACTTGTTTTTCTGGTGAGGACCTCAAGGCCAAGGCCCCACCAGAAAAACCTTAGTAGGTGGGGGATTAATTCCCGAATGTGTAGATTAGGAGAACAAAGAAATATATTGGTGCAACTTAAAACGACTGGAAACTAATCTACTAGGGAAGGGAAACACTAAGAGGAAACTCGGAGGATGAAAAAAAAGGGTAACTGGGTATCATCGTGGTGTGGTCGAGGAAACCAGCCACGGTCCCCACCTTTGACCTGAAACCACTTATTAGTTTTCTCACACACTTAATTGGCATTTTACTTTAGCGTACATGTGAGCCTAGGGCTCTGTCATGAGGGAGTTATCACATAAATCAAACTTTTAACTACAACTTGTAAATTATACAAGTAGATCATAATGTGGGTTTAGGAGGAATAGAAACCCTCACCCCAATATGGTTACTTCCACCCCCCCTCCGTATTACTCTAGGGTATTGGAAGGAAGGAGACATGGTTATTATATATAAAAACATATATCTATATATACATGTATATAATAGCAGATCATACAGATATGAAATGAATTTCATTATAATGGTGGAAGCGTTATATAATGAAGGAAGCTGAATATGTTACGGAACACTATACAATAGTAGAACTCCATATACAAATGGAACACCATATAATAAAGGAAATTGTATATATCATATACATACACATTGGAATGAATATCAACAACGTGTTCCATGTAAATACATATATATATATGTACACTATTTCACACATATAAGCTTATAGAACAAATACTCATATTCGATGCAGTATAATTCTATCTTAAGTAATAATCAAGGGTTTTAGGACCCCCTACCTATATTTTAGTCATCAATCAAGGAGGCATTACTTTTGGTATTCGGAAGCACAGATTTTGGAGGGGTTAATTTACCTCACCCATAACCACCAATTCTGTAGACGTTGCGAGGTTTCAAAATCATTGATTTGAAGCAGGTTAAGGATTTACCTTATTATAAATTGGCTATTGAAAATCCATTAGGGGGGGAAATAAAAATATCTCTATGCTTGATTTTTCTGTGGAAAGATCGATTGGGAGTTGGAAAGAGTCCCAGCTTCTACCTAGAAATATTTTTCTTGTATGAATCCCCGAATAGTGTAGGAATCTCTGCGATTTGCTAGATGAAATTCTCTTTCTTTATCCATGACCTATATGCTTGGTGGGGAGGAAAAAGCAAGACAACCTCGACGTGTCTGCTATGACCGAAATTTTTGTAAAGGGCAGAAGATTTCATCACTAGCTTAAGGAGTTTGATGAAAAATACCCACATTTCTACAGGATGCTCCCTACTGGCTGCCCCGATTTTGTGAAGAAATCACTGCACTCGTTCCCTTTGCAGACAAACTAGCTTAAATTAAAATGATGGGAATGGAACCCACTATCACCGAACCACTATCACAAAGATCTAGCAATTGGGTTGTCGCCTAGTGTTACAGAATCGAGAGATCCTTTATACGGCTATGCTTTCCTCCTCTTTGATTCAGTTTGATTCCATTCTGGTATGTTCATTTTGAGATATACTGAATGCGTTTTTGTGTTCTAATTTAAGTATTATCCTCTTATAATTACTTTAGAGTGGGTTAGATCCGACCCAGAAGTGAACCTTTTGTTTTGAGCGTGTTTTGTCCCATATAAATGGAATAGATTTTCCTAGGTATAGATCCATAGATGAATGGATCTTGGACTGCGCTTAGATCACTAAGTATTGAGAATGTTGGTTGTGATTTTGACCCATGTTGAATGCGATTTGGGTAGGAATTAAATTTATTATCATTACCTTACAGCGAGTTGGATTCTGATCTAGGGTGGATCTTTATTTATGGATGCGTCGTGTCCCATTACAAATGGGAGAGATTCGACTGCGTTTTAGATCCTTAAACTTATCTGTTGATTGCATATTTTATCCATAATTATGGGCTCGCTTTTGCATTGTGTTTTGATCCATATACTATTGGATCATCGACTATGTTTTAGAACCATAAGTATGGCAATTTATTTTATTTCATTTTATTTTGTCCAGGACTATTGGATTGTTTGAATGCGTAGTGATACCTTTAATCGGCTTCTTAAAACTGTCTGTTTACCCATAACCGATAAAGCTATTGCTTAATGGCGTTGGCCCTATCTGGTTTGCATTAGAATCATCCGTTAAGAACTGTTCCTACAGAATTTATTTCGGGATGTATGTTGCTACAGGAGACGGATAAACATCTTACACTTGATAAAAGAAATTACTTACAATAATCAAGTAATTCCCTTTATTTTCTAATAACCAAGCTCAAACGTATTGAGCTGACTAAAGGTTGCGCTCCCATAATATCATTGAATTTTTTGACTGGAAACCACCTTATTGTCTAGGACTAAATGAATATTTTTGAAGCTCCCATGACTTGTTATAACCTTATATTTTTGCAGCAGTGCTAAAATTTATCACTATGAGTCATTACATAACCAGAGTGTGGCTTGGGTGTTTGAAAATTTAGTCTCGACTTACTAGAACTTGTAGGGAAAGGAATTGTGAAGTGTTTTCTTAAAAGTTGAAGGCCTTCCATTAAGGCTATTTGGCATTGTTCTTTGTAAGATATATATGTTGAAAAGTTGTAGTATTGGAAACTCCATATTTGTAACCCTTGGTTGAATTCTTAATAAAAATCCGGATGGTTTGGTCTGGACGATTTGGTGGACGTAACCCATGGATTGGGTGAACCATGTATATCCTTGTGTCCCTCTTAATTTTATGATTTTGAGTGCAGTGTATGTTTAATGTGTGTCATTATTTGTTTCAACGTTTTATGTGTATCACTCAGGTGAAGATGTGCAAAATATCGTGTGCTTTTATTTGAAAATGTTCTATGATTCACATTATTTGTGTCATGATGTATCCTCTATGGTATATGCTTATTAAGTATTTCCATATCATACTCCTTGAGTATTTTATTCATGAACTTAATTCTCTTAATGATAAAGGTGAATGGTGTGAAGTACGAATTGTATTAAATACAAATATCATTATTGGATGATTACAGCATGATGGCTAAATAATATTATAATCAGGTTTGTTGGTATTGTGTATCAAAGGGGAGTTGCAAAAGTAGACTTTAATCAATTAATCTTATGTTATCTTGGATATATAAATATACAAGATAGTGTTTTTATTAGTTTGTTGACTTGAGGTCCGTTACATGTCTTATGCAGGAAACTCAAGGACTTGAATAGGAATCATATTTATTTGTAACATTTTGTAAACTGTTGTGACTAATGTTTTGGTTTCAGAAGGAAGCAACTGGAAAGTAAAGGATCACCTTGGTTGATTATAATACATGCTAACTTATGTCGATTCGTAGATACAAAGCTTCTTTGAAAGGGCCAACACACTTTCAGAAATATGTTTTCCCATTGTGTTTAGAGTTTAAATTATCAATGTTATAGGTAGCTTTCAAAAGGAAATTTCTAATTTATTAGGGTATATCACGGTAATTTAAAAGGACCCATGTGTTAGATAAAAGGTAATAAGTCGTTGTACGTTTGTTATGGAGAGAAATTTCTATGGCTTGGGGTACCAGAACAGACAGTTTGACTCCAGAAATCAATCCTTTCCAATATGCAATAGAAATAAAATGTCTAACGCTAAAGGATCAGGCCTCATACCTTAGTCCGGACGGTTGAAATAGATCCCTGTTGAGCTTGAATTGATAAATTACTTCCTCAACAACAAGTAAAAAATACAAGTATACTATATATCATGGTATTAGATCTATTCTAGCATATATAATCAACAATGTATAATCATTTGAAATAATCCCATGGATAAAATATTCATTCAAAGACACACTATTGGACAGGAAAAGATATTTCTATTAATATAAATTAGAGATTACAATAGATACAACCTCTGACGGCATGTCTACAAACTATAGAAACTGAATCCCCCACTTGGGCCTCCACCACTTCAATCCTCCATCTCTCTATAGCAAGCTCACAAGCAAAAGGAAAGCTTGGGAAGAACAAAAAAGTTCTCCAAGGGACAAACGAATGCAGACTCAAGCATAAATTCTATCAGCAATGGACTATAGCTTCTTTACTCTCAATTCTCTCATATGCCTTCAATGTACCATAGATTTCCTTATATATCTTTTCAAAGGGGTAATGAAAGGTTGAATCTGAGCAATCTCAAGGCATAGGGAAGGCCAAGAGTCAAGTGAGTCAGATCCATGTCAGGGAAAACTCCAAAAGGATTTGGATTTTGTACACATCCCGATGTACATGGTTTTAGTGGTCAAACCCACGTATATACGCGCTTATAGGTTTAAAATTCATGTGTATCATTTTTCACATGTTTTTAGGGATGATCTGGGAAACATCAAAGGACAAAAAATGGTCCAAGGGGTCTAAGGAGTCTACAGCGGAATAGAGGAAATCCATACAAAGTGTCATCCACCTGGAGTGGTGAAATCAGCTATAATAGATGCCCCCTAATGTGTGAGGTCAGAGGGGTCATACGATGGCCAAAATACATTATAAGTCCATCCCAGAAGTGGATTGATGAAGAATTCCAAATGGAAGACCAGCCAACCAATCAGCATAGTACAATAATACAACTCTACACATAACTGCAAATACATATAGCAGTCCCAGATACATAACAGTACAATTACCATGAATAGGCATGATACAAGATATGACATAAGTGGTCATCACCACGTACAATATACATAGATCAGAATCTCCAAGATGAAGATATACAAAGGACCATGATCTCCATAATCGCTGAAGATATATAACAAATCAAGATCTCCATAGTGGCTAGAAATGTCTGACATATACTGGAATCAAGTCACGAGGGCTGAGATCTCATGAACACTAGCACGATTAAGGAGATAGAATATAAGAGATGCCACCAATATGGAAAGTATTCTACACAAACTGCTACAAGTACATGTCCTACTATGTGAATATAGGTGTCGAGGTCGAACATAGTAGTCCATCGTCTGATTATCGGTCATTAATGTATACCATTAACAAACGCGAGATCACCCATCAATAATGAAAATGGGAATCAAGGTACTAGAGTGCAAACTAACAAGTGTGAATAAATGTGTTGAGGTCAAACACTTGAGAGGATGCATCGATCAGGGTACATTGATGTATTCCCAAAGACTGTCGATGGCGAGAGAACCTACCACTGATGACTGCAAGTCTCAAGGCACTCAACATGACTCTAGATTTCAATCCCATAATAAATGATCTGAAGTCGATGGAATGAAATAAACTGTAAAGAGGGCATTCAGGCATCCCCATCATCCAACAGAAGGTACTCAACAAAGCTGTATAATGTGGAAGGACTCAATCATAAGGTGCACGAACCAGTAACTGTACTGGGAATGGCCGACATGAAAAGTCAAGATAACTAAGGAATGGCTGACTCAAGCTTTAACTTCCTTCGAACAAGAGCATAACGATGTATGGTGACTAAATAAAGGCAGCATAGACTCAATATACAAACTGGGACATCTCTGCGACATAGGAGGCATCGACAAAGGCTCCATGGGGACTGGAAGCTTAACTAGTCGGTGGAGATAAACTCATATAAATAAGTACAGCTCCTAAAGTCAAACTATAAACCCAACTAATGGATGTGATATACAATGCTCTGTTCGAAGGCGACACGACTCGACAACTACCAAAGATAACATCTTTCCTTGTCCGACTTTTTTTTTTTTTTTTTTTTTGGACTTTTTCAATTATTTAAAAAGCCTGAAAAGAATAAAATTGCTATATAGTTACAGACTGGGAGGAGGCAGGTGTCATAAGCGAAAACAAACTAGTTCCAAGTAGTGGAACATACCTATGCTCAATGCAAGAATACATGTGTAGGATATTGACACTCGGGGAAAATCCCCTCCCGGTAAAAAGGGAAACAAGCTGCGAAGGATATAAAAAATGGCTCTGCATGGCTAGACATGAGACAAGCTCAGGCTATATGGCTGAAGCGCAATGTCAGGGGAGCCAGCATAAAGCTCAATAAGGTAGGAAAAGCTCATGATAACGCATTCACAACTTGACATCAAGGAGTCCTAAGGGAAATATGCCAGCAAAAGATCAAGAGGAGTATGAGGCTCTTACAAAATGTCATGGAAATACTATACAACAGAATCCCACACCCTAAAGGAGAAAACACCAGTATGGGCACCAAATGCAAATAAGGTGCTAACTAGGGTACCCATTTAAGGTGAATCTCTACCACTCATATCATGCCACTTCTAAAATAGCAAGAAGGTTCCATGACATAATAGAGTGGGTTCGTACCTAAGGTCATGATGAGATGGTAATAAGGTCATGCAAAGTGAAAATGGTGATGAAACCTAACCTATATTCCAGTTTAGAGATGATACCTAGAATTGGCATGAATGAGTCAATCCAATGGCTGAAATAGCACTGAAAAAGGTCCTCTACATCATGAATTATGTCAAAAATGGTCCAAAATGGTTAGAAAATGTCGAAACTATAGGAAAGGGGGTAAAAATTTTCAAATATTTGAAAATTTTATATAAATAGTAAACAATTCAAAATATTATAAAACATTTAAAACTTTTAGCCATTTGAGCTTAGATTTTCAACAACGAATTCCAGGAGATCCAGCCAACGGAATCTACTACCGTTTCTTCTAGGTATTTACCCATGCTCTTCTCTTCCATTTCAATGCAACTTTTATCAAATTCCATGGTCAATTAAGATTTCTAGGCCAAACTAAAAAGGGTGCTGTGGCCCACATAGAAATCGAGGGTTTTTCCGTGTATAGGGATAAATATACGTGGAAAATGCCCCCATACTCGTGTACATACGCAGTTGTTTTAAAAACAGTCACGTATGAGGCCATGCATAAGGTTTTTTCAATAATCTAATGGGCAAATTGGCAATTTCTTGTGCAGGATGGTCCTAGAGTGGAGAGAGCATGAACATGGTGAGGTAGAGGAAGCAGTAAGGGCCGATCTAATGGTTCAACAAGCTCTACGTGGATGCAGACTCTACAAGTTTTGGTGTCTTGGTGGCTTGAGAGCCAAACCAAGACTATTACAGATGCTAGTGGATTATTAGGATCCAGACTTGGAGTCCTTCTAGATAGATGGGATGTCCCTCACTATAGAGGTGGAGGACATATACTTCATTACTGGGCTTTCTAGACAAGGGGAAGTAGTGAAACTTTGTTCTCGTGGTTGGCCAGGAGGTGGCTTGACTATCGACAAGTACATTCCAGTGTACTGCTATCCAGACACAGAGAAGGTGGGGAGTCAGATCCCTACCAAAGAGAAGGTGGGGAGTCAAGTCCCTACCAATGCTATACAGGTGATGGGCCTAAAGGCCATACTATTGACATTGGGCATGATAGCAGGCTTGGCGTCACTCCACTAGGCCTCTTGGCCTCTGATGGTCTATGTAGTGGAGTGCATAATACCCACAATTTATGACTAGAGAACTACACTACTGAGGAACATGAAACATCAGCTCAGTGAGTGTAAGGTAGGCAGAGTGCAGAACTTCAGGTTCAGCAGTATTTTGAGCACGTTTTTCTTCAAGCGTGTTCCAGGATTGAGCCCTAGAGTGGATTTTCCTCTTCACGGGGTTCGATATCCAGCCCAATGGCGTTGGGAAGATGCTATGCGCAGACTGGGGGGAGGTATGCTGGCTAACCCCTATCTAGCTGAGTTCTTTCCATGGTGGCGTAGACAGATAGTTTCCATCAATGACTACCCCTATTCAGGGATAGATTTTCTAGGGGGACTCCGACATGCCGCTACCACTAGGATCGGCATATGGCGATATAGGTAACGAATCTCGACCCTCTTTTTTTTTTTTTTTTTTTAGTTATTTAATTTTTTTTTGTTTTCTGATTATATGGAATCAAAAGACATATTTTTGTGTGACAATACATAGTGACATCTACCATTTGTGTGTAGATGTGGGACCACGGTGGCAGGAAGAATTATCTCGTCATAGACGAAGGGGAAGAGGAGATGATATCACGGGTGTGGATGCCGAGCGTATGCTCTAGAGAATTCATACAAATTTTGTGAGGCTGACACATAGGGTTCCCATGGCACAAGTCGAGGACTTTCCTGAGGCTATGCAACGCTAGGTGGTGGGTGTACCATGTGCATGGGTGCGATTATTCTGATGGCTAGCTCGATCTGTAGTGACCTTCCATGATCACAACCCTCCTCTTCCTCCACAGGATTAGATACCTAGGAGTCTATTCATTTTGTATTACCGTGTATTATATGTTGGTGGCTCAAAATCCCCAATTTTGTATCATGACACTATGTACTATCACATTTTGGATGTTTATATAAAAAGTTCTATGGTGATCGGTTTATTTATTTACATCTGTAAAAATTGTGTTTGTGATGAATTTACTGTGAATGAAACAAATGCCAATCTAACACATAGTTAGGATATGAGTCAGCAACTTGATTATTATTTCTTGGAATGTGCATGTATGTTATATTGTCAAATTGTTGTTCTAATAATCTCACATGTAAGAATCTTCTTAATAACGTCGGATCTCTAACATGATACAAACCATTAAGGTGTGCCACTACTAACTACGAATCAAGACGTACCTCAGGAGAGAGAACGCCATGTGAAATGGCATCCTGTAGAAGCTCAATAATGGCACTATATTCAGCAACATTGTTGGAAGATGGCCGCAGACATACATCTCCTGAAGACAGTACCTGACCCATAGGAGTATAAATCACCCACGCAGCAGAGGTTGAGTGTTGAGTGTGACGGCTTGCACCATTCGCGAATCCTATGTAGGTGGAAGATTCCATTGACATCTGCCAAAAGAAACAGAAACTAATCACAAACCCGATCACAATAAGAAAAAGACCTAACTATGCAAAACTATACAATAATATACAATAAGCAGCGTTGGCTGAAAATCATGCATAGTACTTCTTGAGATAGATCCCATTTCTAGGCTCCGCCAAGGATGTTCCTTTGTAATCCACTAACTCATAAACTCCCTTCATTAAGACATGTTTTACCATGTAAGGACCACACGACATGGGATTAAACTTTCCTGCCTCCAAGGGTTCTTTCGGTTGATCCCATAAAAGGACCAAGTCTCCCTCACTAAACCTCCTTGGACGAATAGAATTATCGTACTGGACCTTTACGCAACGTTTATTGACTTCTAGAGCCACCAAGGCATCTCGATGCTGCTCATCAAGTTGCTCAAGGTGGACCAAATGCTCCTCCAATGGTGAAGTGTCTGGTAAGAGTTCTACAGCTAGCTTCAAAGAAGGAATCTCGCATTCAACCGGCAATATCGACTCCACTCCATGTACAAGTTGATATGGAGAAAGACCTATGGTAGTCTTAACAGCAGTTCTATATGCCCACAAAGCAGGATATAACATAATGTGCCAATTATTTTTGCTTTGTGCAATGGTTCGTTGGAGAATGGATTTGAGTGATTTATTCACTGCCTCAACCTGTCCATTCGCTTGAGGGTAGTGAGAGGAGGAATGCTCTTGCTTGTACCCTAACTTTGATGCAAACTCTTCCGTCATATGATTTTGAAAGTGCGAACCATGGTCAGTGACAAGCTCTTTCGGAATTCTAAGCCAAGTAATAATTTGGTTAAATACGAAGTGAGCGGTTGTCTCATCATCAGATTTAACTGTAGGCATATCCTCAGCCCATTCCGTGAAGTAATCAACAACCACTATAATATGATGGTGTCTCCTAGCCGAAGCTAGGTTGCAATACATAAAATCAAGCCCCCATTTAGTGAAGGGACCAGTGGTGATAATGGGATGTAATGGGGCAGGTTTTGAGCCCATATTACATGTGAACAGCTGGTAGGGGTGGCACCTCTTGACCTCATCTACACAATCCTTAAAGATCAAATGCAATAAATAACCTTCTCTTAAGATATTTTGAGCTGTAGAAAGTCGAGATAAGTTACCACCACATGCCCCTCTGTGGAAATCATTCAGCACTACCTCAGCCTCTTCATGAGTTAAACCACATCGTAAAATGGAATCTACCCCATGGTGGTACAAAGTGTTATCCACTATGAGGTAGTTCTTAGACATGTAACATAATCATCGTTGTTCATCTCATGAGAGGTGAGTAGGGGTCTTCAATGTTTGTAAATATATTATGATACCCCCATACCATGGGTCTAAAGTTGAGATTAAGAACATGTGGTCATCGCAAAATGTATCTTCACAAACCAACTCCTCGACCTCGCTCGGGAAATCCGATATAAGCTCTGCAAAAAATAAAGACTTCTTCAATTTTGCCAAAACAAAATTGAGATCAAATTCTTGTAGAATGACAATTTGTTTATTATATTTTCCCCCAATTATCCTTCGAGTGAGGATGAATTGAAATGGATTGACATGGGCTACAACCAAGGTTTGGAGAAGGAGAATATAATGTCTCAACCGATGAGCCGCATGTACAGTAGCTAAAGAAAGATTCTCGACATGAGAATAATGAATCTCTGCATCAATAAGGTTCTCGTTTAGATAGTATATGACATGCTCTTGGAGCTCCTCATATTCTTGAACCAAAACCATACTAATCATCTCTAAGGACGCGGCCACATATAATAGAAAATCACAGCTATAGTCCAGGGGACTAATCACCGGGGCCAATGCTAGGGCTCACTTGAGTGCATCAAAGGACTCGTGGGCTCACTCATCCCAAGAAAAGAGGGTGTCCTTCTTCAAGAGACGCATGAAGCCTCTAGTCAAATTGGCAAAGTTGACAACAAATCTCCGTAAGAAGTTTTCCATGCCTTGCAAACATTGAAGATGACGAATATTCTTCAGGGGAGACAACTGAAGTATTGCCTCAACCTTCAAAGGTTCGAATCTTATTCCCTCTTTAGAAACGGTGAATCCTAACAAATGACCTGACTTCAAACAAAAGATGCACTTATGAGGATTTAATCTAACCAAATAGTGCCGGCATCTTTCGAATACCAATCTCAAGTGATAGGGATGACGCATTCTCATATGGGAATGAGCAGCAAGGTCATCCAAATATATTTCAATGATTGACTTGAGATTGTGGAAGATCAAGGTCATTTTCTGCTGAAATGTAGCTCCAGCATTTTTAAGGCCAAAAGGCATTTTCCGATATGCAAAAGTTCCCCAAGAACAAATAAATGCAGTCTTATGCTGGTCCTTAGGTTTAATTTGTATCTTATTATACTTGGAAAATATTTCCATAAAGGAAAAAACCTCGCTACCCGCACAATCATCCAATATCTGATCAATAAATGGTGTGGGGAAATTGTCCTTAGGACAAGCACGATTTAAATCGCGGAAATCAGTACATATGGGGATCGCTCCTTGCTTCTTATCCACCAGAACGGGGTTTGAAACCCACTCTGTCAAGGGAATGGGATAGATAAAACCATCTTTTAACAGCTTTTCTATCTTTGCCTTAATCATAGGTGCTTTCCTAGGATTCACCACATGCAAACATTGTCGAACAAGCTTAGCGTTGGGGTAAGTCTTACTCTCGTGCTCGACAATACAAGGGTCGATACCTGGCATTTCATCGTAAGACCAAGCAAAGATATCATGAAATTATTTAAATATCTTGGTGTATTATAGAATCTTAGCATGGGAACATTCTACCCCAATATAGACATTCTCTATCCTACCAAGATCGCAAGAGATGTTGATAGGAATCGTTGAAGATATGTTCACCATGTTTCCATCATCCATCTAACCAGGAGAGCTTAACGAGACCATAGGACTATGAACTCTCACACTAAGAACCGCCCTAAAGTCCTCACACTCCAAGCGGTCAAGCTCGGGAAGAAAGTACGATCTATGATGGAGTTCCTCCCATGGTGGCTCAACTCCCGACATAGCCTCAATAATCGCTTCATCTGAAGGGAAAATTGTACCAACGCAGTCATGAGTGTGAGAAGACTATACTACCCATGCCGGTAGCACATAAGGGTTCTCCTCCTTTGTCCGTGAAGAGGAAGGACTAGGCTCTACAACACACTTGAGATTAGCTTGATAGGCTATCATAGCTGCAGGAAATGGCATGTCCATCATGATGGGCTCAATCGAAGTACTCGGTGTAGGAAGAATCCAAGAATCTTCCATATGACTCATGTGAAAAGACACCGATCTCATAGATGTTGAAGACTCACTGGAACTAGATACTATCATCATGATCGATGCATGAAAACTAAAGCTTCCCGTGAGGGATGGATACATGCCTACACCCACACTCCCAGTTGCCGGCTGAGAGTGTTCAACGATCGGGATCGAAGCTCCCGAATATGCAGTAACAGACGGATTCTTGAATTTCATTTTATCAATTGTTACAATATTCCCATTATGTGGAAAGGATACAATGCGGAACAGGGAAGAAGCAATGGCTTGCATACTATACATCCAATTCCTACCCAGCAAGAGATTGTAGTCAATGGGCACATCAATCACCTCGACCTATATCGCAATGGTCTTCCCTCCCAAAGGGACTTTAAGGGAAGGAAGGATGCTGCGCACTATAAAAGATCTCCCATCGAATGTAGTTAACATGGTTGCTGATTTAGATAGCTCAGGGGAACATAGACCCTTCCAACATGATAAAGACATCACAGAAGTGGTAGCGCCTTCATCAATCATAGCGCATTTGACATTCATATTAATACAATCTACGTGAATCAAAAGAGACACATAGTAAGGCAAGTGAGGTTGACGTCCTGTGGTTTCAAATTTAATCACGGAGAAAGAATCATCACCATTCACACCAAGGGAAGAAAGCAACACCTTCCTCTGTGAAGGACAACTCTGAAGCACTTCCAATGCAGACATTGCATAAGGAGTATGGCCCAAATCCTAAACAACTTAATAGTTCTAGGTGGCTCGGGGATTTGGATTGTGCCGTGAATGCTTAGGGACTCCATTAAGAATGCGAGGTGTCATTTCAGGTTTATCCATAGGTTTCTCAATATGTAAAGGGGACCCTAGTGGATAAGACTCTTTTCCTAGGCTGGGTTGTGATGAACCATAATCTTTCACATGGGTCACAAATTTCGCAACACGTACCATGTTAATGCAACCATGACCACTACCCTCCGATGGATCTTGACCACCACCACACTGGTCATGGTACCTCAAGTTCATATTCTGATTATCCAGTAAACGGTTAGTTAACACAGTTGGGCCCTATGCCAAGAACCTTGAGGATTCATCAATACGAGGGCACAAGTGAGTGAGGCAATCGTCCTTACATAACTTGCAAGGGAACTTAACCTTACATTTAGCTTTCTTGTCCTCCACAACATTACTGCAGTTCTTTTCATTACTATTAGCATTCTCATTTTTATTCCCACCCTTTCGATTATTCTTACCCTTCTTTCTATTCCATCTGAGCTACTGGTTACCCTTCTGGTCCGATTATTGCACAGAAAGTACACTCGCCATTTGGGCGGGTTGAGATGAAGCCGTAGCTTTTCCCAAAGTAGATTGGTTGACTAAAAATTGACTCACTTGTTTTGCAACCGAATCCACAGGTTTCGCACTTGCACAACCCACAATGCCATCGGCATGTGGTCCAGGTTTGACTTTGGGGTCGAAACTAAAATGCGGTGCGTTGGGAATAATGTCATATAACAAACTGGACTAAGCATAAATCAAGTCCAGTTCCTGCACCCTAAAAATCACTTGTTCCTCATTCTGCACTCCAGATGTAGAAACATCCTTTGCTATATATGGCAATAACGACTTAAGGAACCATTCGAGGAGAATTTCCAGCGATATAAAGGATTTAATTAACCTCTTCTGTCTATGCCACTCTTGAATATGATCCGAGATATGTGTGGCTTTATTCTACCAAAATGTCGACAAGAGTTTAGTACCAATGTCATAACGCACTGGTAGATGGAAGTGATTAAGAAAATTCATCGCAAGGTCATCGAACAAAGTAAATGCCCCCCTAGGTAACTCTATATACCATTTCACGGCAGGCCCCGTAAGGGTGCGTTGAAATAGCCTTAAACGCATGGAGTCCAGATGTAAGGAATTCGAAGAGCACCATAGGTGAAACGTAGTATCGTATTCACTCAGATCCTCTCCCACTTTTCCCTCGAACTTAGGTATGTCTGAGGAAAGCTTAGTAGGGCCGACCAAGTCGGGTCATGAGCTACAATATCGTTCATTAATCTCGACAAGTCAAGAAGATTCAGCGTTGTGAGGAAAGGGATCCTAGGATGATGAGTTCGATGGACCGCTCCCCTATAGGTCTGATTCGTATAGGTTTGATTACAACCATGGCCTTGGCCATAGTTCCCTCCTCCCGAATGACCCATATAGGGTGGCATGGAAGCACCATAGTGTGGTGGACCTTAACTAGTAGAAGCTATGAAGCCATAATTAGGAGAGTAAGCAGGTTGTTGATACTTGCCCCTATAAGGTGAAGAACCCTATCCATACTTCGTCCCATAATAGGGTCCATAATTCATCACATGAGATGTCCCATGAGACACTCTGTAAGTAGGAAAATACACTCCGAAAGTAGGAATATACACTTCGAAAGTAGGAATGTGACCTTTAGAAGTATGAGCATGACCTCCCGAAACAATGGGTAGTACATAATGCTGAGACACAACCGGTCTATTAATTGTAGTACGGACATAACTCGTAGCAACATTTCACCCCGAAGGACCACGTGAATGAGGTGGAGGGTGAAAATTTGAAGAATTAGGGACAGATGACGTAGGCATCTGAGTAATAATGTACGTACTATTCCCTATAGTCACCCGTCTCGGGTCTGGTATCCTAATAAGATCGCTAACCCTAGACCTAGGAGGAATATGTGATGTGACTTCCACCACCGAGATGGAAGGTGCAATGTGACTAGTGCTCCCAAACATTTCTACATGGTAAGGAATGAGAATGCCCTGAGGCACAGTGTTAGGCTTGAACTCAGATTCGACATGAAACGCCAAATCAGGTGTAGGAAAACCAGACATACCATAACTACGATAGCTAGTGCTTACAGGTTCAAAATGAGTCTCCGCATCCTCCGGAATTCCATACCAGTAATGTGTCAATAGGAAATCAACCCTAGAGTGAGTAGGTCTATCATGAAAGGTTCCTATCTCAAAAATCACAGGAACTAACTCAGCCAAGTCAGGTGAAGGATCATAAGTAGGAGTAAACTCTCCATCGTCTACATGAATGGGAGAAGGTGGTTCAGGAATATCCTCTATATGGTCTCCCATGGTGTGTGAATCAATGTGTGAAATAGTCCTCCTAGACTATATAGGTCTCTCTCCCAAAGGAGGAGGAGAAGTAGAAGGCAGAACTCTTGCTAAATGACGAGAACGGTGAGGAGTTGTACCTGAATCCACAATGACTCAAAAAATATAAAAGACTCTCTATTTATGCAAACCCCAGGCAAGATATCATGCACAGAGCAATAACTAATAAAATATAAATCCAAATGAAAGCAATCAAGGGTGGGATAAGTCATCTCCCGAATGAAGTAGGTATGTCTCACCTAGGAGAGGCTTGAGACTCCCATACAAAACAAGCAGAGGTACGTAACCAATTATTGTGGTCCTTAGCTTCAGTGTGTAAAGAGACTATGCTATTTGACCCCAACCTGGCCAAGACACCCACAGAATAACCCTTGCAAAGTACCCCCCCGATATCCTAGGTAAGACCACTAAGTTCACCTCAATATAATCAATGCTTAGGTGGACAGTCGCAGGAGGGATTGACCATATCGGTAGGGTAGCAAAGCCCGGAACTCTCAAAAGAGCCCCCAGATATGAATACAATCCTAGAAATGTCTCTGGTGCTACTCAGTTATGACTAGGGCTCATCCCAATCAATAACTGCTCACACTGCCTCGTGCTTAACTCCCGTTTGAGAGGAGGATCCCGAGAAACACTCGTTATACCAATGATTTCACACACTCACTTGGACAGACACATATATGTTGTTGTTTAGTGATCTTGGAGAATTTACTCACAATGAACTCTTCCAAGATCCTAAAACCTAAGCTTGTTGGTGCACCATATAAAATAAAAGAGTGTAATTCATTTTAATTAATCGTTGATTTTAATTGGCTTTATTACTCAAAAAAGGGATATGGCCGTGCAACTAATGGTGTTATGACACAACATGAAGTAAAATGCACACCTAACAATCAATGCAAATGCATTATGTCCATGAAAATAGGGTATGCTACTACGTGAAATGCATAATTTTTCTTCAAAATAATGAATGCAAGCTTTTCCTATATAAAATCCTAACTAATACTCCAAAGCAAATCTAGTGCAAGTACAATGCAAAATGCAAAATGCAATGCATGATGATAAGCAAATGTTTTTGGATTTTTTGAAATAAATGAGATACAAAAAGCAAAAGAATGATTCTACGACCCCCATACCTTGCAAGAACACTCAAACAACACTCAAGCAAAGCACTAAGGTAAAAAAATCTAATGCACTAATCCCAAACAAAAAATAAAAAATGCCATGACAAGAACCATCTTAAAAAAAAAATAGCCTAAGAAAAACTTCTTTGTTTAGAAACAGAGGTATAAACAGACTCAGGCAGTGTCAAAGGAGACTCAACAATCATCAAACTTCACCCAACAACCAATTAACTTCTAGTAAACCCGTGTGTATACACAGAAATCGAAGATAAACCCACGTGTATACGCGGTTGTGAGTTAAAAACTCGCGTACAGGAAGAAAGGTGCATAAAATCAAGGAAAACATACAAGCTGACCCAAAATTCACACCAATTAGACACTACCAAGAAAACATGCCCCTAGACCCAACACAGAAACAAGAGAGAAAGAGCAATTCAAATTCATTGAATGCCGATAGAACAACCCCCAAAGGACAACTACTAGCAACTCCCCAACGAAGTCGCTAATTCTGTTACGGAGAGAAATTCCTATGGCTTGGGGTACCACAAAAGACAACTTGACTCCAGAAATCAATCCTTTCCAATATGCAATACAAATTAAATGTCTAACGCTAAAGGATCAGACCTGATACCTTATTCTGGATGGTTGAAGTAAATCCTCGTTAAGTTTTCCAACTTCATCTTGAATTGATAAATTACTTCCTTAACAACAAGTGAACAATAAAAGCATACTATATATCATGGTTTTAGATCTATTCTAGAATATATAATCAACAATGTATAACCATTTGAAATAATCCCATGGATAAAATATTCATTCAAACACACATTATTCGAAAGGAAAAGATATTTCTATTAATATAAATCAGAGATTACAAGAGATACAACCTTTGACGGCACACTTGTGAACCAGAGAAATTGAATCCCCCACTTGGGCCTCCACCACTTCAATCCTCCATCTCTCGATATCAAGCTCACAAGAAAAAGGCAAGCTTGGGAAGAACACAAAAGTGCTCCAAGGGACAAAGGGATGCAGACTCAAGCATAAATTCCGGCAACAATGGACTATAGTTTCTTTGCTCTCAATTCTCTTGTATGCCTTCAATGTACCATAGAGTTCCTTATATAGCTTTTCAAAGGGGTAATGAAAGGTCAAATCTGAGTGATCTCAAGGCATAGGGAAGGCCAGTAGTCAAGTGAGTCAAATCCATGTCAAGAAAAAATCCAAAAGGATTTGGATTTTGTACACATCTCGATGTACAAGGTTTTAGTGGTCAAACCCACATATATACGTGCCTATAGGTTTAAAAGTCACATGTATCATTTTTCACATGTTTTTAGGGATGATAAAGGAAACATCAAATGAAAAAAAATGGTCCAAGGGGTCAAAGGAGTCGGCAGTGGGACAGGGGAAGGCCATACAAAGTGTGATCCACCTGGAGTGGGGAAATCAGCTATAACAACATTGAAATATAGTTAAAGAAAGTTTGATAGTTAAAGCTACACACAAGTATTACCCTACTGAGAAGAAAATATATTTATTATGCGTAGTATGTATGATATAATGAGATTTACGTTATCATTATGATTAGCATTGTAGTGAAAATGAAGGTATACCATGTTAGGGTTACAGGTTAAGCTTTCATTTAAAGCTATATTCTGAGTTACTCTTAGGGATACGGGAATGCATAAAAGATTTCAATTATTCCATTTCTTATACAATTGAATGTTAGGGGATGTCACTGGAACACATGAAAAGATAATTTGGAAGTGTTGGGCATAAGTCATGGAGCCTTCCATGTTGATGGTGAGAATAATATCTAGAACATTGGATCCTTGGCAATTATATCCCTATGTGTATCGTACAAGTACATCCCAGAATTACTGTTGAGTGAAGAGCTCTGGAATAACACTATGTTTGTAACTCCCTATCTTTTAGTGTTGAGTATGGGCTTTGGTAAGCGCTAGGAGTTACTGAAAAGAATTAATAATTTCCAAGTGAAAATGAGTTCAGAAAATATTAATCTCATCACACTTATTTATAAGTGATTAAATGAAATTTTGAATTTTTATATTCTCATCAAGTATTGAAGAACTACCATGTTATATGAGGGAATCCAACATGCAAGGATGTTCCTAGCCTAGTAGACCTAACCATATACTTGATGGCCTTAATGAAGAAAGTGTCGTAAGTATAAGGATCACAATATGTGATGCCCCAAGACAAATTTTAACAAATTTTATATTATTATGTCTTTTATACATGGTATGTATAATTTAATATCCCTCTTGCATACCCCTAAATAACTTGTAAATGGTGAATGTTTATTGTACCTATTTGTGGCGAGGAGCTCAAGGCCAATGCCCCACCAGAAATGAGACTTGAATAATCTATACGAGTTAATTACCTAAGTAGTAAACTTAGGAGACTTAATACTCTAGTGCGACTTAACGAAGAGTGACTAAACCCACGGGGGAAAAAAGCGAAGGGTTAGGGAGCCAGAATTTTGTTGTCATGGTCGTAAATATCATCTTAATATGGCAGTACTAGGGGTGAGGTTCGGGCTCCGCTTTTGTCGTAATTATCCAAACTAAGACACAATAGCCTTGTTAATTTAATTCTAATGTGATTAACCCCTTGATAAAGAAGAATTATTTAACCACGACATAAAAGAATAACAACCTAGGGATTAATGTGTTAAAAGACTATGTGTTGTGGTCACCCTAGAAATTTGAGAGGAACATGAGCTGATATATTATATCAGCATACCTTGATTATTTTAGATGATGATATACTAGTTACCCTTGACTAATATATGCTAACGTATATTAGCAAACGTCATACCTAGAAAGGGAAACTCGTATTAACAATGATAGGACACGCAGTACCTGTCAATTCGGAAATGTTAAATAATAGCAATACTTGCTAAGCTTGATAATAGTAGCCCCCTCTAAACTAAGAAAAACTTCTACTCACTAGCATAACCAAGTAAAATATAGGTCAACTCAATACATACCAACTAGTGATCATGGGGATTCATGAGGTCTAAATTAATACATGAGCTAATTACTTTCATGGAATACGCTGCTATGAAAGAATATTCAAAACCTAAAGAGATTTGGGTTGTATTCTAGTATTTTGAAAAAAAGCAATTTTAGAATAATATGTTTTTAAAATCCATGTATTTTTTCATAGAACAAAGGGCACAATTTGATGAATATTTTTATATTAAATCATTCTGTTGTCGTAGTTAATATAGGAAATTTTTTAAAGGGGAATGATCCCTCTACACCAACCATTTCCTGATTTTTAGCCTTCCATTGAGAAAGGTGTAATTATGGAGAGTAATGTGGAGGTTTTTGGCCACTTTCCTCCATTAAGATGAAAAAGGATCTTCCTTTAAGGAGAGCCGAATGGAGGGGGATTAGGAAGATTTATTTCCTTCGTGGGAGGAGCGATTAGAGGAAGATAATTATTATTTCTTAGTTGGGAAGAGGGAATAAAGGGAGATATTTATTTATTTCCTTAATTTTCCCATAGAGGAATAATTATGAGGGTTATTTAAATTGTGATTTAAGTTCACTTGGGGGAGGCGTGCCATGGACAGGGCGAATCGATCTCTCCTCCTCATACGTGAGGGGTATGTGCTTGGGGAAGGGAAAACTGAATCTACTCTAATCACGGTGTGTGCTTATCGTTATGCAATGTTTATTGTGGTTTTCTGCGTTTTGTTTGGTACACCATTTTCTTAATTGCTTTAGGATTATACACATTGTGTGTCGTGACGTGATTTTCTTATATGCGGTCCCAAGGGTTAAAATACCTGCATAGGGTTTCATGAAAACCCTTTTTAGAGTTAGGACGAATGCGGTTATGGCTGTGAACCCTGGTGCATCAAAGTTATCTGGGATTTCGGTATTAAAATCTAGATCAATGCAACAACCATCTGGCCTGATGGAAGCGGATATGGTCAAAAATCCATAGATCCACTATTTGTATTTTTCTTATACACCTTTCACAAATTATAAATGCCAGATACTCTTGGTGAATATTGGAAACATATGGGTAGTTCTGAATGGTAGGGCATGACCCATTATTGCATGTTTTCATGTGTTTTGTTTGGATAATAATGTCTATCTTTCAATAGAGAAAACAGTGAAGGTTTTGCTACATTTTTTTGAGGTTTGGATATGCCTGCAATGTTAACATCTTGTTGAATGGGTTCTGATTCAACGTTTGCATTGGATCAAACGTCTACGTTTGATCTTGATTATTTTCAAACCCCTGGCTATTAATTGAGACTCTGTGTATAGACTGTAGATTGCGACCATTTTGGCCATCCTTCCGCCAAATACATAAGCAACTCCTCTAAGGTGCCATAGTTTGCCAAACAAAAAGGAATGGCTGTGAATAAAATCCTATCAACACTATAAGTTACAGGGAAGAATCTTATACAACCATTACAACACTTCCTTTTTAGAGAGATCTATGTGGGTTAGTCATTTCTCTGCGGGTTATGTAAATGTAGAATTAATATTTATTTCTATGTGGATTATTTCTTTTCTCTTTTGTTATTCGCTTCTATGAAAATTTTGGAATCCAAGTTGTTCCTGGTAGGTATTGTTTTCCCCCATTTCTAATCATCCATTTTGTTACTGGGTTAAATCGATAACCCCTATCAGAGTCATGAAAAATTCCATATCTTGACAGGCCTACACAACCCCAAAGCTCAAGTTTTATTATATCTTAAAACTGGGAGTTTGGGGTAGGGAATTTCCCAGGAATTTGATTGTGTTATTTTTAAGGGGTTTAACGTGAGGAACAAATTGTTGGTTTCACTAAAATTTTTGTAGCATCAATATTAGGTACATTACTTTTAATTCCATGTCTAGAGAGCTTAGCTTACAAGTAATGATTGAATTGTTAAGAATATTGAGTACTGGGTCCCTTGTCGGTTGTTTGATTTTTATGAATTTATATCCAAGCATTTTGAGTAGAGGAGGGTGTGATGGCTATTTTTCTCAGAGGAGAGAATTTGTTAGAATTTTATAATGTTCATATTGTAGTTGATCGATTCTATGCAAAGAACATAAAATAAATATGACATCCATGTGGTTGCAGATTGTAACCTTTTGATATAATAAATGTCACCAGATGTGACCTTTTGTGGACGTAACCCAGGGCATTGGGTGAACCACGTATACCAGCATCTCTTTTGTGTTGATGTCTAAATTGTTTCAGTCTCTCTAGTATTGACATCTGAACTATTTCATTTCCCTGTATTGGTTTAGTTTTGTTACTTGACATTTGTTTCTGCAACCTCGTCAATTTTATTAAATATATTAGAAAAGAAAATCAAGGAAAGTATTGGTAACATAATGTTTTCTTATCCATACATTAGTTATGTTTTAAAGGCTCTATGATAACGAAAGGAATTGTATGTATGATGCGTAAATCACAAAATTTATGTTAGCAGCAGTAGTTGTTGTGGTTGTATCAAGGCTTTGACTTGTTTATCACTAGAGGAGATGTTACATTTGAAAGGTGAGAAATTCCGTTCAGAGTTTTTCACATACTCTGGACTTATAAGAATATATATATTTATGGCATGTATACTAATAAAGTTGCAAATAAGCAGATCCTTTCGCTAGAGTAATTTGCTTAAATTTTGCCATGACAAAATAGGTATGTGTTAGGTTGTTTGTTACATATTGACCAGTAATTAAATAATCAATCCCTTAAGAGAGATCCATATTGTTAGTTGAAGGATTAAAAGAACATCAGAATATGCATCAAATGACAGGTTAATTACTACATCTAAGTACTCCGCCAATTAGAGGATTACTTAATGACGTGAATACTAGAAGGAATAATAAGCATGTTTTTTGTTTATGTTATCAATAGCAAAAATTTTAGCGAATTGGACCCAAATTGCATGTTTGGATTTTATGTAGAGGAGGATGGATGTAAAATGTCAATTGATTGTTTTACAATGCATGTATTTGACATTAACAAATTTGATTGGACATACTTCATTGAAATTCCCTGTGAAATCTACTACTACTAAGGATTGACTCGTTTTGTAGTAACAACGAAACAAAAATTTTACCCCTTTTTCACACACAATGGCATTGAGGTATAAGAGGTATTTTACATATAAATATTTAATATAGCAATAATATTAATAATATGAGAAAGAAGGTAAGGTTTCATCTATTACTATTATTACTAAGATAAAAATTAAATAGTATAATACCTATAAAAGTGAAAATAGGAACTAGCTAAAATTTCCTAAGTTAAAATATTAAAATTACTAAATTAAATAAAAATGGTTAAATCAAGAAATAACGCATTTCTTGATTTAACTACCCTTTGACTCAAAATTCTGCCTATAAAGTCTCAATCCAAGGAACTTCTTAGGGTTCTCGTCTATTTTTTGGGAGTCATTATTTTGCCTACTTTATCCCTCAAGTAAATTCTTGGGGGACAATTTCCTGAAAGGAAAAAGGAGAACTCATCCAGACCCGATATACCAGCTAGGAAACCTTACCTTAGGAGCTCTAAGTTACTTGCATGTTGGAACCAGCTTGGGGGGATCCAGATTGAAACTAGAAATGGTTCTGAGTCATGGTTGGGTGGAACGTGGTAGTTCCAAAGTGATTCGGTCATCTAATACAGAGTTTATAATATGCTTATGAATTGATAATGCCGGTTATTTGAGTGTGCATGTTTCATTCATTACAGGAGATTCAATTTACAGGTATGAAGCCCTAGACTCCCTATTCCATTTTTTAGAATAAATGTTGACTATGTCAGGAAAATTATTACATTACATTTTCTAACCCTTTGTGCTTGTTTTCTATTTAAATATTCTAGGTTTACATTTTAGATAATAACCCCACGCTTTAAATTATTCCCTATGCTAGATTTATCAAGGGTTTATTCATTTATTTTACTTCTATAATTTTTAATTCATGTATAAATGTTTATCAAGGGTTTTGCACCTTAGTTTTAGTTATGTATTGGTTTTAGTCTTTAAATTGTGTTTCCTACAAACTAGATTTTATTTTAGATCTACTATCTAGCTATTCTTGGGCCTATATATTCTACTGACATATTTTGATTTGTGAGCAGATCCATGCTCAATTAATGACTAGTATAGGTCTATGCTTCATTTAAGATCTAGATTTAATTTAGCATCATCTAACTATAATAGCAAGAAACTAATCAGTATACTATTAGTTTATAACAAGTATACTATTGATATATAGAGTTATAAATCTAATCTACAACATAATAATTACATCTAAGCACAAATTACAAACATCCCATACTAAATCTAAGATAAATACGAGCGAAGACCTGTCAAGGTCTGTATAAATAAATTTACAATAAATACCAAATCATTTTAATTAAAATAAACATTATAATAATCAAATAGACATAGCACGTATCGAGACCAGTCGTTGGTCTATGATCTAGTCCCTTTTCCAATTCAAAATTTGCAGCTCTAAAATATTACAAATTTACATAATCAGAATCATATGCCAGAAATCAAAATAGTCCCATCTAATGTTACTCACAACCATCATATAACAAATAACCAAAGTAGTATTACAATAATTAAATTAAGAACCATGTAAGAGAAACGAGGTCGCAAGATCAAATCATGTGGACACTCAAAATGCCCAAATAAAAACCACATTATTATCTATACACAAAAATCATATAATAACCAAGACTTCACACCAAGGTCACATGAATGAATCCTGTAGACAACCAATTGCCATTTCACATACATAAAAACATGTTTCTCCATCATAAGGACTTTAATAGACATCAATCCCTTTAGTAAACCCTTAATGCAGTAAACAACTCAGGATCGAATCGTGTAGGGTCTTAGTCATTTTTACAAATCCACACTATATCAGTTACGCGTTGGCTATATTCTTTTAAAATAAAATCCATCCATTACACAACTCCATGCTATACACAGTTTATATGCAGGTGGTATTTAATAACTCACTCCTTACATAAGGGTATATGATTACAATGCTTATATGCAAAATCTATGGCCTCGGCCTTCTCTACTAAAATAATTTATAGCTCTACAATATTACAGACCCTGTTACATAATAATAAAAAATCTATAATACATATGAATTCATGCATTATAAACACCAACTGTAGTCTAATTCCCTTTCACTATCGCAGCCACGATGGAGAGTACTGATGCCATCTCGCTGACTGGATATTCATTGTTCTAACTATTACAATTGACAAGAGAAAATGCCACATGAATAATAAACAAAGATTGAAATGCAACATTATAATAAACACAATGTTTACAACAAATGAAATATACACATAGTCCAATTTTTAATAATGATTGCAATCATAAACGCATAATGTATTCACAACTCAGGGTCTTAATACATTAACATAATTTACATATTCAACTACTTATGGCAAGCAATGGTGCTTCCATGTCCAGTTTACATCTTTGAATAGTAAACAAAATTATACACAGAGCCTCCCAAGGCACCAAGTTTTGCTTCATGGCTCAACATTTTAATAATTACAAAAAAAACCCAATTCTTTTTAAACACAGACTCGAAGGCCAACGAATTTTCTCATAACTTAAACCCCAGCCACGAAAAGTTAAATCCTAGTCTTAAATCCAAGAGGTGGTGAGTAGCGACTTGTTAGCAGGATTATCGTAATGGTAATACTAGCCCATGACTCCCAGTCCCGCTATGAACCATACATCTTCTCACCATCCCTATCACCTGCAACCACAAAATGATTCGATAGATGAGAAGTATAATATCCATAGTAAGCAAAGAAACAAACAAAAATCCTATGAAACCAAACAACAACATATCTTGGTTATCCCAGAAGCTTCCTTTATAGTATTAATGATGAAAGAAAGAAAGAAAAATATCAATCCATTATTATTTATTATGTAAAGATAATAAATAGTCGAAAAACTTACAAAGTTTAATTACGAACTAGTTGAAAGTTCCTGAGTTAAAATATTAATAATTACCCAAACTAATTGAAAAATGTGAAATCAAGAAACCAAGGTTTCTTCATTTAACAGTCCCTTTCACTGAAATGTCTATCTATAAAGACTCAAGCCAAAGAAAGGATTGGGGTTTTAATATATAATTAGAGGAGTCATTTTTCTTCATGTTTTCTCTCAACTAATTCTTGGAGAACATTTTCCTGAAAGGAAAAAAAAGAGAACTGATCCAAATCTAATACACTAGATAGGAAACCCTACCTTAGGAGCTCTAAGCTACTTGCATGTTGGAGTCCAGCTCAGTGGGGGGTCCGTATCGAAAACAGGAATGGTTTTGGCTCATGGTTGGGTGGAACATGGTAGTTCCCAGGTGATTTGGTCATCAAAATAGAGGTCATATCTGTCTCAATTTGTTAATGATGATTATTAAAAGTGTGCAAGTTCAACCATTAAAGGAGCTTCAGAAAATTACATGTATGAATTCTTAGTATGTCTAAATCATTTTCGGCATAGTTGCTAGCTGCTTTAGGTAAAGGTTTATATCATATTTCTAAATGATTCTTCTATCTATATCTTCTATGGTTTACATTTCTTAAATTATAACCCTAGGCTGCAAATTATACCTCATGCTGTATTCACCTGGGTTTGTTCATTTAAGTTAGTTTCTATATTTATCTTCATTACTTAAGCTAGGTTTAATGAAAACTAGGTTTTGTTTCAGATTACTATGTAGTTGTACTTTTAACCTTGATTACTCTACTCACATATTCCATTTGTCACTAGAACATGTTATAGATTAAAATACACTAATCTTAGAAACAATATTTAAATACATAAACTTACAAACTAGATAACCTAAGGTACTATCTACAATATGAACTATTATGAATTTAAATAAACATATATAGATATCAAACATAAACAAATCTAAAGGCTATCTATAAATTATTTGACATTTAAATATATGTTAAATAAACCATTAAATACCTTTCAAGGTCTGCACCATTAATTATCTGCTAACTAGTAAAGCATTGCATTTAAAAATACACCATCATAAATAAATGAGAAAGAAGTTTCATGACCATTGTTTTGGTCCAAGATTCACATATGTGTTCACATCTAAATCCATAGTCCTAGTAATTAAAATAAATAACATTATAATTGTATGCACAAACCATTTAAGGGTCCCATCTAATAACACTCATAAACATTCACATATGAATTAACCAAGTAAAACAAATCGAATAACTCTGTAATTTTTAAAGAGAGGTCACGATATCGACCTTGTGGGTTCACAAACCCAAGTTACAATCCTCAATAAACAACCATCTCATATATGCTTAAACAATAACAAAAATTACATAACATACATCTCATTCCATATAACGAAGTAAAACAACAGATAAAAGCATACACATGAATCATTTCATATATTAAGCATAACGAAATCATATTACAAACAAAACAAAATTTCAACCCAAAATTCGAAACCTTGCATGTCCAAATTTAGAGACTTCTTAGTCGCGTCTTAGACACATGCACTTTTTTTTTCCGTCGGTGGCATAGCATCAGATATCCGACATGATACCTGAGTTGATCAAAGATCCAACGCCACAGGGTGTCTCCTATTTGACAGTTATATGTTTCAAAGTGTCACTAACAAATTACACAAACTATTGAATATCTGACACCTACCGACAGTTGAAGGGTCGGCCTTTCGATGGGATGAAGTGTCATAGTCATGGCCACGCTATCGGTTTTTTTCTAGAAAGCGTCAAATATTCGACTCCTACCGACAATTGAAGGGTCAGTCCTCTGACAGGATGAAGTTTCGTACTCATGGCCATGCTGTTGGAGTTTTCCTGAAAGCATTGAATATTCGATGAGAAAGGTGTGAGAGGTTTAATAAAAAGCATTAGTTGAGCATCGGCTGAAGGTGTTGGATCTTTAACAAAATCATTAGAACACCGTTGAAGAAGCGACGCCTGGTGGTAGATTTAACAAAGAAAAAATTTGATAGGTTTGCGTTCAGGAAGCGGTGTAGTGTAGTTCACTTAAACATGTAGTAATAGTGGTAACATTTTAATGTCTTGAACGCATGAATATTTTGTGATATTTTACAAGAATATGGGAAATTTCAAGATGCTTTACTTGTACCTTATCTGTCTGAAAAATATGATTTATATCTAGCAAATGACACACTCAGGCCATGGTAAGCAAGTTATATTCACCAAATACTCAATAATTATTTCAAATTAAGTTTATGGTTTAAAGATTTCACTTGGAAAAGTTGATCACAAAAATAAATTGTATGTTTTTTCAAATATTTTGCTTAAAAATCCTACTTTAGCTTTGTTAATGCATTCTAATGATGTTAGTAAGTTATGGAATGATATGTTTGGGCATATTAACTTTCTTTAATTGTATAAAATTAATCAAACAAGATAGGATAGTGGGGTTTCCACCTGTATCCTTCTTAGATGGAGTTTATCCAATATATACTCTTGGTAGGAACCTTGAAGAGATATTTGAGAAAGGAAAGCCTAAGAGAGCCACATCACTTCTTGAGGTTGTGCCCGGTGACATTACTGGTCCCTTTCCTCACATATCTATGAATAAATAAATATAAATACTTACTGCTAACCTTCATTTATTACATCTCTATATACACAGGGGTCTACTTCTTAAAAAAAAAAGTTGATGTGTTTTCTTGTCTTTGAGATTTTAAAGCTCTTGCAGAGAAACAATTTGGTAAGGAGATCAATATCCTTCACACAGATAATGGTGGAGATTATTCCAATAAATATGTAAATAATATATATCCTTTTTATTTACATTTCTTTACCTGACAACTCTTATGGCATATCAGTATGGTATGCTTCTATATATCTTTTTCATTCTATAGCACACACTTTGCCGATGATCATTGAATTGTATGCATCAAAATAATCTAATTAGTGTTTTAGATATGATAAATTTTCACTCAACATGTCCAAATGAGTGATGATATAGAATCATTTTTTCAAACATATAAATAAAATGGATGCGCAAGTCCAAGTCAATTGAAGGACTAAAATGTAAAATATAAGTAGTTTGTGGATGCCCAATGGAGATATAAATCACTTGAGAAGAACTCAGGACATTAAAGTTAAGGGCTAGAGAGAAGTTTTATTATTTACAAAGAACTTCATAAATGCAATAAAGGATACCAAGGAGTGTTACGAAATGGTGCAAATAAGAGTCTTAGATGGCATAAAGGCCAATAATGTTGAAAAATGTGACACTATGAAGGAAGTATTAGTATAATTGAGTAGAATTCTAGAAGGATATGTTGAGATTACCCACGAGATTCCAAGCAGTTTTCCTCCAAAGAGGAAGATTGGGAAGAAGATAGACATAATTAATTCATCCATGTATGTACATGCTTCAGTAATTACTATTCTTCATATTACTCCATTTATCCTTCAAGTTAAATGGCATACGCAACTTGTCAAGTATTGGTTTCCCATGTTCCAATATCCATTTCCATGGGATTACATTGGTTATCTCATTAGAAATATGATATGGATATTTTTCTTTGTGAATAAAAAATTCCCTCAAAATGGGCCAGTTGGATTCTATAGCATATTACTGAGTTTTTTGCTAAGCTGGAAGGGCTGTTTTTTAAGAATCTACATGGAAATCAAAATTTTCGCCTAGAATCGTAGATGCATATAATTTTAAATATTCATCATGCATGGAAATCACACATTGCAATAATACAATGATCACATAGTGCAATAGCATACAAGCATCAGATGTGCCACACCCCTGTGCAATAGCATATCCTGCATAGAACTAGAAAACACCACTAACTTATACAAGAAATTTACAAAAGATCAAAGGTATGCAAGCTTTACTGATGGACCAGCTAGCAAAGAAGTTCCTGAATCTGTAATAGAAACACAACCTCTAGCACATAATCTTGCAAAAAAATGTTCATAAAATGCTATCAATATTTTCATAAGATTCCTTAAGAAGAAATCATGTGCCCAATTGAATAAGATGGACTGTATGATGACCTGTTGATTGATCATCAATGAGGAAGTCTCCCATGTCAAACTGAAGGAAATAGCAAAATCAATTTATTAGAGTATATTAATCCCATGACATACCTACTAGTAACTATGACTCATCTAAAGAACATGGTATGCATGTGTTTATCCTTAACTACAGTCAATCTTAAACCTGGGAAACTAACATTATTCTATTAGATACCTTCCAGTAACCTTTTCGAGTAAGAGGAGCATATTGATGTTTACCCTTGAAGTGATTACCATCAATAGACTTCATTTTTTGTCTTATTGCAATAGTTTCATGTAAGGACCCATCAAATAAATTTATGTTTGTTTATGAAAATAATAAAACCAATCTAAATAAATACAATTCTATTACAATGTAAATTACAATACTATTCAACTATTCAAGTAAATTAATTGTTAAGAATAGATCGCCTAATAAAACATGGATAACCAAAAATACTATGTATATAAGGCCATCGATCTAGTCAAAATTCCATTTCTTGCCTCTTAACTATGGAAATGTTTCTCAATGCTATCTGTAACAATTTCGAATGGAGGAGTCAAATAGCAATAGTGAAAATTATACACTAAAAATATAGAAATAGATTTTTTTTAATGTATTCTTTCTTACCATTCATTGAGCTCATCTCTGGTTCGCGAATAATTTGATATTCTCTACTCAATAGGGCCAGCCACGTGAAGGTGGAAGCTCTTATGGCCCCTCTCCCCCTCACATCACTCTCAGCTCCCCAAACCCAATGCATCTACATGCAAATAACAATTTATTTCACTATTTCACAATCCAAATAACAATGCATCTACAATGCAAATAACAATGCATCTACTGCAAATTATTTCACTCAATAGTTGAAAGATGTTGTAAACTACCCCCAAATATTTTTTTTTCCTCATAGCATTTTTACTTCGCATGATACTTCATTCTCGAAAGGTAAATTTATTCTTGAAAATATGTGAGTGTCAAATGTACACCATAGTCTCATTGTCTAACCCTTTCCTGGAGTTATACCATGTTTTAATTAGATAAGTAAAACTGTGAAAAACATGCCTCTAAGGGTTATGAGTTTAGACTTGATACATTTTCTCCCTGAGTACTTTTCTTAAGGGTCCTACTGTCGGAAGGGTAGACCTCATGGTTGATATTTTTGCTTCCTTGGCTCCGGCTAACCACCATTTTCATGTGACAGGTGCAGGAAGGTTTGAGAAGGCTTGCCTAGGTAAAAACACTATACTCCTTTGTTAGAATGCTTAAAAACAACACAACACTACCTAGACATGAACATAAATATTTTAATTCATAAGGTTCTAAAGTATCATATTCCCATGCACGCTAACTTTCATTTTAAAGGAGGGGCTTGAACGTTCTTGGCTTAACCAAAGTCTGCATAGGTACAAACATATAAATGCTAACCTAAGCTGCTAAGAGCAAGGTTCAACTTTGAACAAGGTTTTCGACTAAGTTAACACTAGCCGTGGATGACAACCAATCCGAACTCCATGGATTGAAGATGAGGGCAATCGCAGGGTGTTCTATGTGTCCTTGGTTGATGATTCAACTGCCACCTTGGAGTACTTTTAAGCCCACCACGGGTTGTGATGGTCCCCATAGTCACATGGGTTATGATGAGTTGTCAACTATCAGAAGCCTCAGTTGTCCTTCCGTTATTAATATGGTCTTTAAATATTTTGTACCCGCGGCCTTTAGGTCAGTTAAGAGTCAGCTCCAAGGTGCCATCAGTACAGTGGTAATAAATAGGACTTGGTATTTGGTGTTCGAACTATTTCAAGCCGGAACCAGCAAGGGTCTGGAGGTTAGTCCATGGGAGGAAAACACATTGGAAATATGCCCTTACCCCGCCTGCAACAGAACTGGTTCGAGTCTGTTTGTGCTAGGTGAGGCTGGTGAACTTCATCCATTTCGACTATCCGTAATAGGTATACAAACACTCTATGCCTTAACTATTTAGTTTCTTTCTTTTGGGGGTTTCAAGGTTAACATACCACTGAGGAAAAGTGATCCTAGTCACTTGGTTTGCAGGTTCCAAGCGT
The DNA here is from genome assembly GCA_001517045.1 of Pseudotsuga menziesii. NCBI lineage: Eukaryota > Viridiplantae > Streptophyta > Pinopsida > Pinales > Pinaceae > Pseudotsuga > Pseudotsuga menziesii. The sequence goes on from LPNX010201322.1 coordinate 203,879, forward strand.
GTGGGCTCTCGGTCGGGTACAAGGGGCCTTCTCATGGTAAGTAGATTTATCATCTTGGAGTTGAATCTCTATCGGTTGTAGGACGTCGCAATATTAGAAAAGGGTTTCGTAATTGGCACTAGTATGGGGAACTAAGGGTTCCAGTAGTTCATTTAACAGTGGTTTGATGAAATATCAAGTATGTAATGGTAACTTGAGAAGCCACGGCATAGCAAGCTAACTGTCATATATTTACGGTATTTTACGAATTCTTGTTTGTAATAATTTTGCACTGTCAGTTTCCCTTGAGGGACTATAATAGACTTTCCTTTTAAATTTTTTTTTAAGCTGCGACACTGGGTGTGAAAAAAGGAATGGACCTGCTATGTTTCCTAGGGCTCCATGCTGAAAGTCTCTTTTTATAAGGAAGATTAAAGTTTGAAATGGGATCTTAAATTTTCTTGGTCGCATATTTTCTGTGGTATTCTTGAAATGTATTTGTATGAAGAAATAAGATATATGTGATGCTACAATTATGTTTTTCTAGGTCTGATAACCTTCGGGGTTTCTCCATCCTTCTAAACCCACTTCCTTTACCATGTGGGAAACGTATACCCTTTTAAAAAACCCAATAAGGGTACTGTCTTGTAGGGTTTTTCTCGAGACCTCACTTCACCCTTGTAGTCCCTTAGATATTGTGGGTGGGTGAAATAGTAACCATACCATACGATTTCCCTAGCTCTAACTAAAATCCCAACTTTTGTTCCTTGCGTGTGAGTGGGGGTGAGTGAATGGTTGTGCACAACACATAGGGTTACGTTGTTTCCAAGGAAAACACCCTTTACGCCTGATCATTTTTTAGGGATAAACCCCACCCCTTCAAAATATACCCTAAAGCCCAAATCTAGAGTTCATATGGCTACGAGATCTTGATAAAGGCCAAAGCTTCTTGTTGGGAAAGGAACCTTCAAGTAGCAGGTGCCCTCTCAATTGAGGTAAAAAAAAAATGACATGGTCACGATTAGCTATGGAGCTTAGTCTCTGGAAGTTAGGGGTCATGAGATAAAGGGGTTCAATGTATTGAGTTTCACTATTAGTATGTGGGTGCCTTCGACCAGGGTACTTAGAGCATGACGATCCATCCTAGGGTTTATTAATTTTCCTTTCTTTTCATCATAAATAAGAAATGCCGGGAAATAACCCTGTACATAATTTTAAATCATCATATATAACATTTAGTTCTTTATCCTACAGTGATGGAGTTAGATAATAATCCCATTATCATTCACAGCATAAGCATATAAAATCCATAACAGAATCATGAAGCATTTAAAAGGAAAGATAATTTCATTGCAGCCTATGACTGTAAAACCTAATTCCACATACAGGAAATGATATATATAAATAAGATATAAATAATGCATTTTACATCATACACCAACGATTAAACAACTCATAATTTAAAACCTGTAAGTCCAAATCACCGAACTGCGGTAGAAGCAGCCATGTTCCTCCCAACCATAGACTAAAATTAGCTCCTCTACCTCCTAGTCACCCCCGAGCCAAACCTTGCAAGACAATAGTAAGGACAACTAACTTCAGCTTCAACTTTTCAATTTGTCAACAGGCCATCATGCCCACCAGCAGGCAATCTCGCAGCAAGAGTCATTTACCTAGCATACTCGGCAGCATCCTACCTACACCATATGTTCTTTTTGTGCTCCCTTTTTCCTTGGATCCTCTTTTCTTTTTTTCCTAATTTTTTCCCCATTAGCCCTCTCCCATTCCTCACTAGAATTCATAGGTCTAATGGTATCCCCCATTCCAGGGATGTGTCTGTGCTAATTCTGCACTCCTGACACTTACTTTTTCCAGTTCCCTGAAGTTAGCCAGTCTCTGTCCTTTATTGTTTCCTGTAGGTTTCCTCTTTTAAACTGGCTACTTCCACCTTATTCATTTGCATCTATTATTGTCTTTTTTTCACTATCATTAACCTAAATGTTAATTTATTACATAGTCCTCCCTGGACTTTTTGGCAGATCTTCTACCAGCTACAATTTATTAATCATAAATAGTCAGGATTTAAAAATTGAAAACATAGTTTGTAGTTGCGGGCATTACAGATGCTTTCATTAAATCATTATTTAAATCATTCATTAAACCATTCAATCATTCAAAAGCTGAAAAAACCATTCATTAAACTATTCATTAACTCATTCATTAAAACATTCATTTAGTCAATGGCAGAAAAAAATTCAATAAACCATTCATTAAAGCATTCATTCAAACATTCATTCATGAAACAGATGAAAAAACCATTAAATGTTTTTTATTATAAATAAGAATTAGTCAAAATTTGTTTAGTCACTTCCTTTTTACTTTTATTGTCTTTAAATATTTAGTTAGAGTCACATCTTCCAAAATCTGATCATTAGTATCCCTACTAGTCTGCTCGCAAGGTTGAACTTCATGTGAGGGGCAATGAATTTATGCAATAATGTCAAAATATTTGATTAATATATTTATATTTTGATAAATACGAGTAATTCATTTAAAAAAAACATTATGAATGTGTGTTTTTACCTGCCACGGGAACATCAACATGTTCAACATTATCTCGTACAGGCCCAACCTGTTTCATGTTATATGCATCTATATGCTCTGCAAATAAATTGTGTAGAATTAGAATTAATCTTCATCATCTGCAATGGTCTATAAAAAATAGTAGCACATTAATAAATTCATTACCAGGATGAGAAGCATGATCTTTGTGGTGTTGGTCATGTACATCCTCGACATGAACGTGATCATTACTTTCATGCACAAAAAGGAATAAATAATTTATGTTAATTTATTTATAATGAACAAATTGCATGAGCATTAATAAATTATCATTAAACTATACAGTTTTTACATACCTGGGCACTAGATGGATCAGCAGAAGATCATGTAGTATTCCCATACAAGCTTCTACAGTGTTCAACAACAACTTCAAAGCCCTGTTCGAAGCCAAGCTTCATGTAATCTGCACTGGAAAATTCTTTGAATTGGTTGGCCTTCATATTTGCATCATGTCATTAATTTTACATTTTTTGTTAGAACAAAACAAAAATAATAATCTATATGATATTTGGATGTGGATTTGGGTTTTACGATACTTACATATCGGGCCGCCAAGTTGGAGTAACCACGAGGCCCAAGCTTGTGTGGGCCAATTTTTTCAATTCTTGCCTTGGTGGCCTTAGATGTGTTTGAGAGCTTAAATAATTTTTTAAATACATTAGTCGATGTACCAAAATTGATATAAAAACTAGTAATAATAAGGCTTACCACTACATTTTGGAATGTATTGCATACCTCCCTGTTCCACCTAGTGGTATCTTTCCTAATTTTCTCAGGCCCTTCTCTTTTCCATCTTCCATGAGGGCTTTCCACTCCATAGATGGAATCATTGGAGGGAGCTCATACCTAGGGTTCTTTTCTAGGTGAACCATATACTGGTCTTAGACAATCTTCAGATGTTTTCCAGCCCTCTGTAGGACCTTCAATGTATCAAAGGTATCTTTTCTGAACAAACTAACCAAGACATTAGTTAGATCATCCTTTAAAGATTTTGGTTGCTTGTTCCACATTGTGCGGATGGTGGGACCGAAGATCTCCAAGGCCAAAAATTCATATCTTTATAAAATATATCAATTCTTGCAAAACATTAATTCCATCATTAGTCAACATTAAAAAATATTATCGGTATATTAGACACAAATTATAAAAACTAAATTGAACAATCTATAATGACCTGG
>LPNX010201322.1:223240-285323 GCA_001517045.1 Pseudotsuga menziesii
CCCTTCCATCTCCACCATGACATTATTGAGATTGTGCAGTAATCCAATATGTCAGCAAAGAGGTTTGATAAGTAGAAATGGAGAGTTGTATAGCACCATGAGCTACTTACCCATCACATGCATATTAGTAGTATAGAGTCATTAATGCAAACAATCTATCATGCATAAAAAATCAACTGAATATAATCAAATGCATAACAAAACAATATCATTAAATGACAATTGAATACTTATCTTTTTTTTGTTTCATGGGTAGACTCCTTCTTGATCATTATGCTTCATCATCATCTTCATTCATGAAATCATCATTTCTTATCCAGATGATAAGATGGATAAGAGGTTCTTTAAGAATTGAGTTCTTCATATTCCTCATCGCTTGAGGGATCTTCTTTGAATGGTGAGAGCTTGATCTTCAATTGCTTCCATCTTTCTTCTTCTCTTCTTATGAGACGAGCTTCTTTTTCTTCCCAAAGTCTGTTGAAAGTAATTATTTCCTTCTGGCACACATTCTTTGCATGAATGAATCCCATGATCCTGGGAGGCCATTCAAGGTGGCTATCACCACTTCTACATTCTCCACTTCTTCTTCTATCGCTTCAAGTTGTTCTGCATTCTAGATCTTCACATTATTCAATTGTTTTATCAAAGCCGTCTTCTTATTTAAGTTCTTATATTCAAATAGCTTGGTCAAGGAATCAAACATCTTCGGTGTCTTTGGAGAGACACTTGTGGTACAAGTTGATTCATGATTGAATCAGTAATGATCTTCTTAGCCTTGACCAAGTTCTTCTTGTGTAAGGCTTCTAGCCTCATCTCCCTCTGGAATTGGAACCTCTATACTCATGTAGGTGTCCAAACCATTTTCTTCAGAGAGATAATATAATTCTAGGCTTGGAATTTGTCAAATTCACCAAACTTATCATCCAGCTGATGTGATAGATCACTTTGAAATGAGAACCTCAAATGAAAATAGCAAAGGATTAGATCTTACCGATTTGAGGTGTCCGTCTTGGTTCCGAAGCTCGCTGATCTAGGGTTTGTCACAGAAACCCTAATTTTCAAAAATTGAAATCTTTCAAATTTGATTGTATAGATAGATATATCTCTTCAAATGGAGCTATCCAATGTACTCCTTTTATCAAAACAGTGGAGGGAAGATCCCGGAACAGGAAGCCCTAGATTTCCAATTTCTTCTGCAAAAATGCCTGTTACTATTTCTGTGATATCTCCGAAATTATGGATCCTCTGTGTCTGAAATTTTGTATGGAGTTAACTTCCCATGTCCCCAATCCAACACCATAGGTTTAATCAGAATTGGTTTTACCATTTGGGATTTATAATCCTTTTCCCAAGGTGTCCTGTTACATGACTCTTCAGAACAGAGAAGTTGTACGGCATGCCGCGTGTCACTCGTTCATCTTTTGAGTCTGATATTTGGACCACTAAAATTAAATTATGTGCCCTTTCCAAGAAATCCTCAAAAATTCCATTTGGACCTCTGTAGCCCAAGATATTGCAGTTCTCCCCAGGTGTCCTGTTTAGGGGTGAATTCTAGAAGAGGCTAGAACCCTAACTTGGAGGGATAATATCTCCCAGAATATAGTGAATCTGAGGCTGAAATCAGGATTTGATCTTCCTCCCCTACAATTTTTATCCCCTGATCCTTCACCAATCACAGGATATATCAAATGTACCAAAACTTAGCCGTTTTAGTACTTAAGGTTTTCCTAGCTAGGGGTCAAACTAGGGTTTGACTTTCCCAGAGTTTCACCCAACCAAATTTCTTGATCCAGGTCTCTAAACTTTGGTTTTTATGAGGAGAAAAATCCTATGCTGGTCTCACTCAAAAATTCCTCTTCTGTAGAAATCCCTAATTTCCGCATCGAAAACTGAAAATGCTCGGAATCAAATTTCGCTTCGACAAAAAGATGCGCCCTTCAATGGAGAGTCAACCTAGCATACGTTTGCTGATGGATTGCGGAGAGAGACCCAAAAAGTAAGAAGACCTAGCTTCTGTAGATACACAATGTCTTCTTCTCAGGTTAGCTCTGATACCATGTTAAATTTCCATATGCTTAGCTAAGACATCAATATTTCATTTCATTTTCATAACAAAAGCATATAAATAGGATCACTGAAAGATAGACAAGCACAAACATAAAGGAACACAAAGACTTATCCTAGGAAAACCCTAAAGGGAAAAACCCAGCAAAAGTTTCCTCAATATAGATGCCCCAAAAAAATAAAAGATAAAACCAACAAGGAGATCAAAGCCTGATCCTCCTCCTTCTCCAGCTACTTCTCTTCTCCACTCATTAGAGGAAATTTCAACTCAAAATGGGCCTTTTAACTTTTATTCAAATTCCATGTCATCATGTGTTAGCCAATGAAATTGATTTAAATTTGAAATACCGTATAGTTCTTAAACACTTTTTTAATATAAATTTGGGGATAGGTATCATAAAAAAATTACCTTTTTTGTTTGTATTTTTGACATATCTCCCCATGTTTTTACTGCAATTTTGATTGGGAGAGCTCGTTGGATGTGGAATTAAATTCCGCATCCAACAAGTACCCACTCGACATACTTTTGACAGACCCTGCTACCCCAAAAACAAGAAATACCTGGAAAAAAAAAACAAAATGATGATGTCATCATTCCATTTTTTCAGGTATTTCTTGTTTTTGGGGTAGCGGGGTCCGTCAAAAGTATGTCGAGTGGGTACTCATTGGATGCAGAATTTAATTCTACATCCAACGAGCTCTCCTGATTGAAATTTGAGTAAAAACATGGGGAGATATGTCAAAAATACAAACAAAAAAGTAGTTTTTTTCTTTTCTTCCTCCAAAATTAATAAATATTATTTTATTATTTTAACTGTTATTTTATTAGTTCATTTTAGGAGGCCCATTTTGAGTTGAAATTTCCTCTAATGAATGTGCTACATAAGTGAGAGTGTGTGTGTCACAAATGAGGAGCACTACACCTCTATTTATATTCGTCTGTTTACTTAAGTTAACTCATTTGACATGTAGGTTCGAGTTTAATCATGTAGGCTCGAGTTACACATGTAGGCTCAAGTAACCACACTGAGGTGCTAATGACCCACCTTTACAATTATAGGGGACTACGTCATGACTCTTATTAGTTAATCTGATTAGGAGCATCGGGGTACAATGTAATACAAGTGGTTCTCCCGATAGGACCATCGGGGACCACAAAAGATACATATAGAATATTCTTCAAAGTTACAATTTTTCAACACACCATGATATGCTCACAAATATTTATATAATGTATTATAAATGTGTGTTCCTAAAGGATTTGGCAATATACATAGATGGGCACTATGCTTGCTCACCAATGCTTTCACGTCTCTAGAAATATGTTTGAAACATACATCACATATGGCAAGTATGATGACATGTAGAATGTTGGAGCGATTATGGTGGTTGTGTATTTGGATATGTAGGTGTTCTTATTACTGGCCTACCCCCTTTCCAACAGTAATATTTGAAGATTTAATCAATTTTGTTTCTATATACAATATAGAAACATATATAAAACATATAGAATAGTCCTTGATCGATAAAAATATTACAATGAGCCTCATGAATCAGACTCAAACTCGGTCGAGTCAACCAAGTTGACCCCCAATCGAGCTGACTTGGACTTTGAAACGATTCGAGTGACAAGTTTGGTACCGAAACAAGAAAATCATATATGACTAACTGGATCAGTAACAAAATGGTCATTTCATCCCAATCCATACTAAATCGACCAAGTGAATGTTGGACTGCACAGGTCTCACACATGACACTTAAATTAAAAAAAAAAAACCTAGAAATATAAACATCGAGACTCTAAACCTACTTCATTGTGACTTAATTAGCTTTGTAGGATTCTTATACATCATAAAACTATTTGGAGTAAAACACAACTTACTTTGTAGGCCCTACATGCCACCCATGTGGAAAATCGTCAATCTATAAAGCAACCCCCAAATACAAAAATGTTCTTCACAAAATAGGGCATGAACCATGTGAACAACCTTCCAAGTGGACTAGCTCAATGAGTAATATACAAGGAAGTAATATCTCTAATGAAATTGTGTATAAAAGAGTGTAAGCATGCTTCAAATGATGAATTTCTCCTTTGGTAGGGCCGAACAATACCCTTATGCATGTGTCTCCAAGGGTGATTGTTCCTCAAATAATGAGAGAAGGCCTTGCTCTAACAATAAACCAATACACCAAGGTGATATGACCCTCTTTAGTGCTTCCATTTTATCCACAAGGGCCCTTAATGCAGAACAAACTTGGTATTTTAGGGCCAACTAGGGTTGTTACTTCTCTTATGCACAGGTCTATAAATTTTTAGGGTTGTTTTGTGACCTTCGGTTGCAAGAAAAGCCACCAAAGACTGTTATTTTCTATTGATCTCCTTCAAGAGACTACCGAGAATCACCTAAAGCATAATCCAACTTGGTTTATAGGGTCTGAAATTAAAATGATATTTTTTTTTATTTAGGTTTGTTTACCCCCCTTTTCGGGAGAAAATGCACCCAGAATTCATGATACTGCTATAAATTATTGTTTAGAATGTTGGAATAGCCCTTATTTATTTTTTGAATAAAGGTTTGAGGCTATTGGAATGCACAGGCCTACTCTTTATGTCCATATATATGCCTAGAATTGTTTGTTAATGTCACTTCAACCCTCAAATTCAACTAAACATTTATCAAAGCCTGTTTTTTCCGTTGTTCGTCGCTTTTCATAGGGCTATTCATGCATAGAACCACCTTTTAAGCCTCCAATTTGGCCAAGATTTAGAGGTAGGCCTCTTTGGTGATAGATAAGTGCACAAGGGTTCCCAAGATGTTGAAATAGGGTTGCTTAATACCCTTTTTTACTATCAAATAGGTTTGTTTGTGCCCAAAATTAATGTGGATGCGGCTATAAAGCATATGAATGAGATTTTAGGGTTGCTTTCACCCACAGATTTCTCATTTTCACAGCTAGAATTGCAAAAAATGCCTCCTATTGCAATTGATCATCATCTTTTATTCCTGCAATGTGCCCAGATATGAAAGTTGGCCTAATTATAGCTGATTTGAGATGCTTTATTGTTTGTTGTGACCTTCAAAATGCTCCCAAAGTGCTCAGATTTGTCCCTTTGATGCTCATACTTGATCCTAGAGTTGTTTATGCCCATAGGATTGCCCAACATTGCTCCTAGTGTGGTCATAACTGAAAATGAAAGGTTTCACTATTGTTACACTCCATAAACTATCCAAATTTCAAAACCAACTCAGAGCTCCCTGCTCTTGGGGGATTTGGAGTGGGTATGAAATGTTTCCTTGTTATTTGCATTACATGATTTCCATCTATAAACCACTATTGTGGTTTCATCATTGCTCCCATTCAACAACCAAAAAAGTAGACATGACTTCTCTCCCTACATTAAGTCCACGTGCACATAATGACTAGCTTTGGTACTTCCTAACTTATCAGTATTCCTTTTGACAACAAAAGTTAAACATGAAACAATATCCTTACTTTTAGCATCTTGTACAGCTGATGGCTTTGATCGAACTGTATAAGTACTTTGTTCCCAAAGTAAATATTTTGAGACCTACGAACAAGGGGGAGTGAGATGAATGGTTGAAGGACTCCAATGGAGGATGAATTGATGCCATGTTCTGTTTACCCAAAGGTCCTTTAAGTATTGGATGCATACACTATCAAATATGTTGTATAAAACTCAATACATCCCTAAGCTAAGATCTATGGGTATATTTTTATTATTATTATTTCCCATTGATAGTTATTTCCATTCATTTATCAAATTACGTTTGGATTATGGTGTGTTTTATTTCGTGAAATGATATTTCTAGAGTAGGGATTATTTACTATTTATAGGCTATTGAAGCAATTCAAAAGTTAAACTATTTTTTATCATCACCATTAATGACTCATTTATAGGCATTATCTAGGTTCTCCTTGTTACGTACCACATGTACCTTCTCTTTCCCCTATCTTTTGAAGGGTTGAAGGTATTACAAAAGGTACTAGATCACCGAATGGAAAAATATAGTATCCGAAACTGATATTCTATTTTTTTGATAGCATGTTTATAGGTTAAGTGCTTTAGTTATTCTAGATTAACAAAATAAAAGTTGCATGTAAAACAATGCCATGGCAAAATACCCTATAATATAGTTGTTTTGGAGAATAAATAGGAATAATACTGTTAGTGAGAGAAGGTACACATACCAATAATAATAATTTTTAAAGTACGTTGAGGTATGTGAGGCATGCAAGCAACGCATGTAGCGGAATATATAGGTACAATTATCCAAATAATTTATTTAGTCAAACTTATTACCTTTCTTTTTTGCATTGACTTAGCCACATTCAATTTACTAACTCTAAAATAGCTAATAATCATTGGCTAATAATGGTGACTATTCGTGGTCTTATGTTTCATTAGGTTGCAACATTGCAAACTTGTGAAGCATAATCCCACTAATTTTCACCGTTTCTTAGCTGAACACTTGTTATCTTTTGTGAGACATAGTTCATGTGGACAATGTTCTTTAACTTTGTCTTCATGGATAGTTTTGTTTGATGATGACATTTACAGGTATGTAGAAAAAAATATAATATTTTGAAAAAATAGTTATTGTAAGTGGATTACTTCATTCAATCACTTAATGAAAATATATTGTATAGTCCAAGCTCTCATTGTGTTTAGAGCTTGGGAATTACTTGGCTAGGTTCAAGTTTGTTTCTAATATAAGGTTTTTATAATAAAACACCTTAAAGAAGAAATCCATAACATTTGGCAGAATTTTGGCAAACCCCTGTTGTCGCTACAATTTCAAAAATACTGGGTTAGGTTCGAGTTTCTTTATAACCTAAGGATTTTATAATGATATTGAATGATCTAGGAGTTAGGTTCGAGTTTCTTGCATATTACAAAATATGGCTTGGCAATCCTTCTCAGGGCAGCGACCAATTTTCATCCTTCTCCACCGGACTGAGCATACATGTGAGCAGAAAAATCCTATCTATCGTGGCTATGGTGGAACTTGAATCCTTCTCTAAACTCCCTTAAGCATCTCATTTGGGTCGGGTCAGCTTAATCTCTTATTTGGGAACCGGTTGCTGAGATAAATCACCTAAAAACAACCAAACTAGTTTGAATGTGAACCAAAATGTGGTGGGTTCGTCCAGTAATTGTAATGCTCAAAATGGCTAGAATTCAAAATCCATATCATCTAATATGGGTCATATTCAAGTTAGTTGAAACTATCGAATTGGGTATGTCATTAGCCGATCAATGTAAATTCATGCACAACAAAGAAAAACCATGTTTGAAAGCTGGTAAAGATAACACAACTATCTAATATATCCTATTACTGGGGGATCTTTTGAATGCGCCATTGAGGTAGAAAACTACAAAATAATTTTTCCTTTATTGCTTTCCTCTAAAGAAAAATCACATTGGAATTCAGATGCATTACAAACAAAGGTTAAAAAAGGAAGGATTCAAGTTGGTGAAGGGGGCAATATAGACAGATACCCTTTGGGTTGTTGGTAAAAGTAAAGTAATCAAGTAGGCAAGGTATATAAATGAGGTGTCTAATTGCTCACTCACACAAGATCCCATTCACCATAACCGAGTGAGCAGGAACATATCACCACTAGACGAGAGAGTGAGGACCATCCGACCCCGTAAAAGTGGGGGTTTGCTTTATCAAAAGCCTAAATTGAGAAGGCGCCATTGAAACATACCAACCCTGCACAACCTGGGTCTAAGCATGCTCTAATCGCCTTTTCCTTTCCTCTATTGGCTAAGAAACCCTTGAGATTTGCAGTACTATATTAAAAAATTAAAAATAGACATGAATTAGGGCATGATACTCACAATTTTGGGATGCATTGTCTCGACTAACAACTGGCCTCCTTATCTGCCAAAAAACCACAATCCACTCTTCTTAGTCTTCATGGCTGGTCCAAATCATTTCTCCCACTGTCCAGATCATTTCTCCCACTAATATTGTTTCGTGGTCAAGTTGCGCAGATCAACCCTTGATCACTGAATAACAAGCACCCAATGAGATGCACAACACAAAGGAAGAAGCTTTCTTGTGATCACTGAACACAAGCACCTGACAAGATGCACAGAAGAAGTTTTCTCATGAAGCTGAAAGGAAAATAGTGTGCCACACAACTCAATCTCCTCAACTTAGTTTATGAGGTAGTGTTCCTGTGCATTGAAAAATGTTGATGGTAGATGCTTTTACATTTCACACTTGAGATGAGGAATTTGTCTCCTCGAATACTTTATATCTTCTTTATGGATTTATTATATGTCAACCATATACAAGTGATGCAAACCAATAACGATATTTAGCAAAACTAAACATTAAATTACAATATATGTTGAAATAGTGCACAAAAAAGAAATATAAATTATACGGAGAATTAACGAAACACTAAGCACATGCAAGTAATTGCTAGTTACCTCATGTATTTACCAAGATTATATATAACTTGTTTGACATTTTAGTCGAAGTTGTTTGGTAGAGAGAGAGGTAGAAGATACTGTATCAATATACAAACCACACCATTTATTAAACAAAGGGTATACAAAGAAGAAGAAAAAAATATACACAGTAAAATGAAAAAAAATAAATTATATGGACATAACAATAATAATTACCTTGATGAAGGCATGCCAATTATGTGTTTTGACCCCTGCAAAATGACCTTTTTTGGTTATGATATTCCTCAAGTTTGCACAAAATCCAGGAAATTTAATTTTCTGCATTACTTCTTTGACAACATTGCTTTTTTGCTCCGCAAATAGCCATGGAATTGAGTTTATATTAACTTACTCTCCATTGGTAAGAAATTGGATGACGTCTTTCATTGCATGGTTGCTTTCTTGAATGTCTTTGCAAGCTTTCGCAACTTTATCTTTCTCCGTCCTTAGTAATACTAGTTTCCATAAGGTTTCAGTAACATTCTTTCCCATATGCATTCTATCAAAAAAATGAGCAATTTGTGGGTGCTCATAGTAGGGAAACCTGCTGAATTGAATAGGATAACTTTTCATTCCTCGTGGAATCCCATTAATGCCTTCATGATCACGATGGAGATCATGAATATTAGTTTATAAATAAATTACATCATAAATCAAATATGGCCACTATAGTAAACAACTCACAATAAAACTTAAAATACATAACAATTCATATACGATGATCCATACGTACCATGATGATGATTTCTATTGTATTTCATCTTCCAATGTATTTGTGGTGTCATTCTCCATGGTTTTAATGCAGTCTCCTACTTCCCATTGAATTTTTTTTTGAAGTTGTTCTATACGTGCGATTCTTAGAGAGGAAATTCCTATACTCATCAAACACCTCCTTTCTTAATCTTTTAGAATGACGAGATTTTATCTTAGGACCACAAACTCGACATGAAAATTTACCCTTTGTCCAAAGACCTACAATTTTTAGATATGGAATATCTATGTCAAATATATTCATATATAAATTATTCTAACTACTCCATATAATCATTAAATGCAATAAAAGTGGAACTTAAAATTACAAACCACAAAATGAAGTTAACCCAGGGGCATTGTGTATTGTCCATACAACCATTGCATGGAATTGAAATTTCCTTTGTTGTATTGGTCTAGATACGTCATACATAGTTATGTCATTACATAACTTGAGTAGCTCATCTAGAAGAGGTTCGATGTATACATTCATATCTTTGACTTGGAACTTACCTAATTGATTTGAAGTACATATAAAATATATCATTATGAGAACCATTAAGATATATAAACCATGCACAAAAGTCAAATAATAGATATATATATGAAATTAATAAACATAATACGACAAATGAAATGCTATAACTAAATTATAAATAAAATAGTTTTCGACAAAAAAACCTAGAATAATCATCGACAACATTATGTGCTCCCTCTTTATTGACAACCATGGAGGAATGTTATTGTTGATAAAAAAAATAAGCCACATCGTGTAAATGGATTTCATCTGTGAAAATGGATTAACACCATATGCTACCAAAGAAATCCTAAGATTACATGGTTCTTCTTTAAAGTGAGGCCACTTTTCCTCCATATCTCTAAAAGTACAACCATCTGCAAGCATTCATATAACATCATCTTGAATTATGTTCCTTGCATGATAATCCATAAATTGCGGTATTTTTTTGCACCTGAACAGTCGTTGAAATCATGGAATGATGGGAATATAACGAAGAACCTTTTGAGGCATGTGTTTTGTTACTTTATCTGTACGATATCTAGTTACATGAAATTCTGGGAATTCTGTTGCAAATTCATAATGACTATAATAGATAACATGGTCATCGGGGCATGCATGAATTGCTTCATAATGCATTCCAATATCTTTCATGATGAAAGATAAATCTTGATATGTGCGAGGTGAAATATTTGATGGTGGTAACAAAACTTCAGCTATCAAGCTACAAAAAAAAAGTTAATGTAATAAATAAATAATATTAATGAAACATGCTGCATTCTTACGATGATCAATAATGAGTTAACAATATAGTTATTAGAGGAATATAGATAAACTTTATCATGATCCTATATATGTGATGGGTTAATTTACATACTTTAGCATTCGTGTGATTGCAATGTTTGAAAGACCATTCATAACCTTCAAGTTCATTATCAACAATACATTAGAAATAAGATTTGTTTTGGAGCCTTCATAAAGGGGTTCATATGCATTATTGAGAAGACATATATCGTGAACATCATTTTCATTATCAATGTCAATGCCATCATCCTTTATAACATTAAATGAATCATGGATAAATGTATTTGTAAAATCATCTTCAATTACATTATCAGTATGATCATCTTGTTCAATATGATCATTCACTTGTTCTCCATTAAACATACATGCTCCATGATCCTGATCCTGAACTTGTTCTGAAAGCACTTCCTCTAGACAATATGTTGTAGGGTGTCTTTCATTTAATATAAATACATGGAAACATCAATAGATATACATTAATATATGAAAAATAAAAATAATACATACAATTACAAAAAAAAAATATAATAAACTTTATAATGCTAAACCTAAAAATGGACGATATTCGTTCCCCCCGTTAGCATGTCCATGTTCCCTGCAATGTTTTGTGGCTGTTGAGATCAATATTATTCTCCTCTTAAATCCCCTGCATTGAGTACACGAACAATAACATTTTCCATCACCCCTTGATTTCGTTCCATCCCATAGTCTAGAAATCAATTGTTGGTTGTCTTCGTTTGGATCCAAAATATTTCTATTTGACATTTCATCACAAACTTTGTTAATGAATATAACCGGTTGTCTTAAAAAATCAAGTTCCATGCATCAACATTTTGTCAAATAGAGAGAAGTCGAAGAATAAAAAATTCCCGCCAAACTGTCTGTCGATGAAAAAAATAATTCCCACAACCGCGCGTTGAAGAATAAAACAATTCTTGAAAACGTCCATCGAGGAACAAATAATTTTTGCAAATCATCCATCGCTTCTACAACAAACATGTTGAAATTTTTAAAAAAAATTATATTTATAATGGCGAAGCATAAGATATTCGACACCTTGAACATAGTTACCATTGAAAATATGGGACCGAAAATTTCAAATAATGTAAACCTTACATTATTTTTTTTTAAACTACACATAGCGTTGGATATCCGACACTTTTGGTTCCACAAACCGTCGGATATTGAACACCATACCGTTGAAAATCCAACACTTTAGGTTTAGGTATTCCAAACTCTGGGGGGTCAGATATGCGATGCCTAATGTGTCGAATATTCGACGGCGCTATAAAACTTTCCTGGTCGCCATTCTTTACAATGATTGTTGTCTAACAAATCCATACGAAATGTTGGATGATGTCGGATTTTGACATCGGATTTCGGGTTCAAATCCTGTTGTGAAACCACAGTATTTACAATGGAAACATGAATTGAATCCTGTGGGAAGACAAGCCCAAACCTTGTCTAATTAAAATTACAACTCATTACATCAACCACGAATAGGGTTCCAACCCTGTGGGTATTGGTTACAAGGCCACGCTATACATTAGAGTATGTGAGCTACATTAAATAAAATCAACAATATTAAAATAACAAACCAATACATTCACTACACCAAGTCATGAGGCATATCTGTAAGCACTACCTTGTCCAAACCAAATAACACACATGCTATTAATTCAATGCAGTAAACCAAAATACACAGTATTATAAACAATCGGTGAACATTATCAATGCTTTTCCCTACAGCGACGAAAGCCATTGGGGGTTTGTACCCATGGCTCTATTCCATTTCACCCCACACTCTTATCAATGAAATATAAACTATAATGAAATCCATCGGAGCTATCACAGCCACTAAGGGAAAGGCTCAAGCCACATACAACAGGGCCTTTACCCCACGCTATCAAACATTACAACCAATTATAAATACTCAACACATAGACTGTAAACGAAGGTGTATGCCCTTTTATAGACCACCATATTAACCATAGCACATCATTAAATCAATAATTACATAGTGACTATAACAACCATGTCCATTTTATATACACAGTAATGCCATCATCGCATTCAAGCTCGAAGGCGAACTCAAAACCCAACAGAGAAGACCCAAAACCAAACCTACTCAAACAAAATACAGAAATGTCAAGAGACAACAAGCTTTAGCTTGTTTGGCAAGGATTACCTTGCACTTGGATCCATAGTCAAACCAATGATAAAGCTTGAGCCACATTGCTCTTCGTCATACCTTCACACCTACAAACACCCAGCGAAATAAGAAGTTAGAAGTATGAAAATGTTAGAGGCTTCAAAACAAAATGAAAACACAAGCATGAAACCCAAGGCGAAGCTTACCTTCCTAGTTTAGAGGTGGCCTCCATTTTCCTCCTGTGCAAAGCCTAGACCAAATTCAAAATGACAAGCGAAATGACAAAACCATCATGAGCCATGCCTAAGTTTGGGCTGCCACGGAAACCAAGGTGCATTAATGGCACCAGGTGGTTTCCAATATCAAAGCCAAAAAACCCACTTTTCCATAGTTTGATACGTTTCCAAACGATAGTCTCCACTACCATGCAATTTGTCAAACCCCAACATATATGGTTCAACCATATGATACGTTCGCCACCCATAACATATTGCAAGGTTTATTATATAGCAAGGTTATGTTTGGTACATAGGCCATGTATAACATGCACTAGTCCAAGGTTTAAGCCACAAGGAATAAAAGATAAAGATAACATATAAACCATAGTCTTGAAGTGTTAACACAATGCGCTTCCCTAAGCTTAATGCTTAGTAAACATGGCATATAAAATATTCCATGTTTGTAATTAAAATTTATAATTATCAACGGTCTAGTTTTTAAGCCAAGACCATAACCTACAATTAAGAAAATCATATGATATGTTAATAGTTTAATATCAAAAATGTACAACATAAAAATATACTAAGATGTAAACGAAAAAATAGAAACCATAATGAAGTATAAGTAGTACATAGGAAACTTAGCTGTGATAGCTAATTTGACGAAGATAGCACTCACCATGTTATAAATCTAAGTCAGTAAGGAATCGTAACAACTAGCAGTAGGTCCTTTAGGATCAAGACAAATAGCACTCTTTAAATAAGACCCCATCGCAAAGTATGAACTACATATGAAATAATATACGTGCCTTAGTTCAGAGAACTAAGTAAGCCTGCAAACAAGTAAACACCTTTACCTCTCAGACCGTCATGGGAGAACGAGCCCTGCCACTCCACCCACTTTGTTTCCATAAACAAATTTAAGTTAGGAATTTATAAATAACAAGTAGCACTATGCAGGAAGGACGAAGCATTTAAATCAAGTAACGACACCTACACGACAAATGTATAACCATAAGAACTAAGTAGTAAACGGCGGTACAACACTATGAGTAAAATACATTAATAATAATGACTGAAAGTATAAAGGACATAACATAAGAACACCTTATGAGTAGACAGTGGTACATGTAGTGTATGTTATATTTCTGCAAGTCAAATAATATTATGTAGAGGTAGTATTTACTAGCCTAATACTTTTTTTATTTACTATTTTTGGGGGCATTACAAGTGGTATTAGAGCCGAGTTTCAATACTAAGAGACCTATGGGAACACGAAGCACTTACTCCGAGGAAAATAAAGTATGATATTAAATTTTTTACTAACATAAAATTTTTATGTTATTTAAAATTTTTGAAATTACAGGAAAACTTTTACTCAACAGTTCAATTTATGAACACTGAGGAAAATAACAGCTGTCAAGGAAAAATGAACAGCCCCACCCCAGAAGGAGAACTGGTGATGGAGCTGAATTTTGATATTTTCAAGATTATACAGAGTCTTCAAGAATAATTGCAAAGTCTCAGAGAAGACAATATGAATGAAAGAAAGGAACAACAAGGTATAAATGAAGCATTACTAAGAAATATGACAGGAGGAATCCCACAAGGTAAACCTACCCATTCCACAAACAGTTCCAAAAGAGAACCTTACCATAAATGGGCCAACAGCCTAAGAGAAGGATAAAAATAGGAATGTACCCCTAAAGCACTAAAAGGAGATCATCACAGTCCTTCTAGTGAAGACTCTCTTTCTGCTTGAAGAAAGAAACGAAGAAGAATTGAAAGTCTTTAGAGGGAGTTTAAAAAAATAAAAGCCTCTACCTATGAAGGTCAAGTAAACAATGGGAAGAAGGATGAAGAGTGGCTACTGGGAATGAGCAAATGCTTTCAGGTTTATATCTACTGAAGTGGGATGAAGGCTCATCTTCCCATAGATAACTTGAATGACATGGCATCCAGATGGTGGAGATATTTAAAACACACCAAGAAAGATGAGCTAAAAGAAATACGCTAGGATAGTTTTAAAAAAAAATTCCAAGAGAAATATATGTCGAAATGGTTCTTCAACAAAAAAGTGAAAGAGTTCCATGAACTATGCTTGGGATCCATGAATATGGATGCATTTATTAATATACTTCTAGATATTTTTCATTACGTACCATACATCAAAGAAGAAAAGGTAAAGATCCAACACTTCCTAGGATGTCTTCCTCCCATTTTTTGGGACATGATTGAATTCGACATGCCTAAGACCCTGGATACCAGATTGGATAAAGCTAGGATATGTTATGAGCATGGAAAACTAAGGCAGGAGAACATGAACTGAAACTGAGACAATTCTAAGAACTTCTCTGATAACCTCAAACCTGGGTCCAACCCACATCCATACAGAAAGCAAAATAATAGTTTTCAAGCGAAAAAGAACTTTAATAAATATGATACGAAGCCTTATGTACCATCTCCTAATGTTAACAAACCAGTATCAAGTGGATTCAATGCTACCCCACTACAGATCAATTGCTGGAAGTATAGTGGGATTCATTATGCCCAATATTGTAAGAACAAGACCGATGGGGTCTTGCACAACTTACAAGAAGAACCAACTATTTAGGGCATAGCTAGAACACTACAGATCTATGCATCATTGGATGGATGACATGTAGATCATCAAGCTACAATGGTTGAGATAGAAGGTAAGATCTTGAACACATCTATTTAAATACTTTTAGA
This sequence comes from Pseudotsuga menziesii, assembly GCA_001517045.1. Lineage (NCBI taxonomy): Eukaryota > Viridiplantae > Streptophyta > Pinopsida > Pinales > Pinaceae > Pseudotsuga > Pseudotsuga menziesii. The sequence continues at coordinate 238,969 of LPNX010201322.1, forward strand.
TCCTGGTGCTTGTTGGAGTTATATTTCACCTAAAATTGTTGATGTATGAAAACCAGGAAAAGTAAAACATGATAAACCTTGGCTGGTTCACCTAGCCATAGGTATGAAATGGAAGGTTCCATAAATTGTTAAATAATGTGAGGTAAACATGAATGGTTGTCCTATGAAAGTAAACCTAAACATCCTACCTTTAGGATCGTATGATGTACTTATCGTCATGGACTGGATGAAACAACACGGTGTCATGCTCGATTTCTTGCACAAGTCTATGTTGTGTGCTGATAGCCTAGGAAACCAAGTGAAGGTTCAGTAAATTACAAAGAAACTTTCTGTAAGACAAATATCTTCCTTACAAGCGAAGAAATGTGTTAGGAAAGGATGCAATTTGTTTGCAGTAAACATCCAAGACATAGAGTTTGATAGAGAGCAATGCATAGAAGATTTCCCCATCCTTAAAGAATTAAAGGATATGTTTCCTCAGGAAATCCCAGAATTACCTCCGAAACGAGACCTAGAATTTTCCATCGAACTAAGCCCGTGATTAGTTCTAGCTTCCAAATCCCCTTACCACATGAGTGCACCTAAGTTGGTGGAGCTCAAAACATAACTGCAGGAATTGATAGAGAAAGGGTATATCCAACCCAATGTGTCTTTTTGGGGAGCATCAATATTATTTGTAAATAAGAAGGACGGTACAAAGTAGATGTGCATTGATTACCATTAGTTGAAAAAAATGACTATCAAGAACCATTATCTACTCCCTATGATCGATGATTTGTTCAATCAAATGGGAGGAGCAAGAATATTTTCAAAGATTGAACTACGATCTGTGTACCATCAGGTACGGATTCGTGACAAGGATATTCACAAAACCGCTTTTTGCACAAGGTATGGGCACTAGGAATATGGATAAGTTCGTCTTAGTCTTTATAGATGACATACTGGTTTATTCAAAGAATAATGAAGAACACGAAGAACATCTTCACGTACTACTACAAGTGTTGACAGAACACCATATTTACGCTAAGTTTAGTAAATGTGATTTTTACAAACCAGAAATAAAGTATCTAGGTCATATTATCTCTAAGACAGGGATAACTGTGGACCTGAAAAAGATCAAAGGCATAAAGGATTGGTGTACCCATACAAGTGTCACTGACATTAGGTCCTTTTTGGGATTAGCCAGATATTATCAAAAGTTCATTCAGAATTTCTTGAGAATCGCTTGCCCCATGACCTCTTTGAAGAATAAAGCAAGTAAGTTCTTATGGACTGCTAAGTGTGAAGAAAGTTTTCAAAATATTAAGTAGCTTTTGATGACTGCACCAGTGTTACAAATTGTAGATCCCGATGGGGATTTCATAATATGCATGGATGCAAGCAAGGAAGGACTTGGAGGAATCCTCTTCCAGAAAGATCATGCGATCTGTTATGAATCCTGGAAGTTAAAAGAGAATGAGCATAATTATCCTACATATGATATTTAGTTAGCTGCCATTATCCATGGTTTGAGGATGTGGAGGAACTACCTCATGGGAAGGAAGTTCCTTCTAAAGACAAACAATATGAGTCTGAAGTATTTATTCAATCAACTAGATCTGAATGCAAGGCAATACAGGTGGTTGGCTTTCCTTAGCAAGCACCATTTTGAGCTAAAGCACATTAAGGGAAAAGAGAATAAGTTTGCCTATGATTTTATCCTATGATTAGCGCAACCAATGGAGTTTACCCCTCTACGTGGAAATACTCAATAAATTCCAAGGGGACTAGTTGTTTCAACAACAAAAAGAATACAAGGTAGACAAATCCATACTGTTATGGTCCAGGGATCGTTTGTATGTTCCAGAAGGAGGGGAACTTTAGTCCAGCATCCTCACAAAATTTTATCAAGCACCTTACTCTGAACACCCAGGATATCAAAAGATGATATCCGCTATCGAGAGACACTTTTTTCTTCCCTAAGTTAAAGGCCGACATTGCAATGTTTATTGTGAAATGTTAGGAATGTCAGCTAGTAAATTCTGAGCATCAGCATGCTACGGGGTTGCTGCAGCCATTAACCATTCCATAATTGAAGTGGGAGGTCATTAGTATGAATGTCGTCACTGGTTTACCAAAAATTAAGAAGCAAAATGATTATATTTTTGTGGTTATCGACAAGTTTTCAAAAGCAACACACTTCAATCCTGTGAAGTCGACCTACAAAGCACTGAACGTTGCTGATATCTTCTTGAAAGAAATATTTAGATTGCATGCGATACCTAAAGCAATTATCTCAGATCAAGATGTTAAGTCTACATGAAAATTTTGGAGATCTTTATTCTCGAGATTGGAGATGTAGTTTAAATTTAACACTGCATAACACCCATATATAGACGGGAAAACAGAAAGAGAAAACATAATTGTTGAGGACATGCTACAGATGTATGTCATGAACAATCTCATGAAGTGGGAGGATTACTTGCATCTCATAGAGTTTTCATATAACAATGGTTAACATACTTCAACCAAGATGAACCCCTTTGAGGTACTCTATGCATGGAAGTGTAGAACACTACTTACTTGGGATAACCCAGTGGATCAGCTCATGTTAGGGCATGATTTGTTGATGGAATTGGAATAGTTGGTTACCAAGGTCTAGGTGAATCTTAAAGAAGCACAAGACCATCAAAAAATTTATGCAGATCAGAAAAGAAAGGATAAATACTTTCAAATAGGAAATCATGTTTACTGGAAAGTAAAATCCAAATGAATCTTGTTGAACTTGGGTAGGTGCAGTAAGTTAGCACCTAGATTTTGCGGACCTTTTGAAATAGTCAGTAAGAAAGGGCTAGTGGCATATGAAATAAAGTTACCCGTGCATGTAAGAGTCTATGAAATTTTCCATGCAGTGCATCCACAGAGGTGGGTTACAATTTTTGTCAAGACGAATTCAGAAAAAACAAAAAAACGTACCTCGAGTGAGCTTTTATTAAACCCTCGATCGAGGTTTTAACAGCTCGATTGAGGATTTATTAGAACCTCCATCAATATTTTATTCAAAGCTCGATCGAGCTTCTAATAAACCCTCTGTCAATGGTTCAAGACCTCGATCGAGGGTGAAATAAATGCTTGATCGAGCGTTAAAAATGACCTCGATTGAGCATCTTTAACTGCCTATAAATATGCAACAAAACTGTAATGTTTTTAACTTTGTCTATTGAATATGGTTCGTAGATTAATTGGTTTATATATGTGATTAATAACATCTATGACTCCAATCAATTACATCTGTAACACCAATTACTCCACAACTAGTATTTAAGATAAAATCTAGGGGAAACCCACCGCCCCCAGTAGTGCTCCATTCTAGTACTATTTAGTGTTTTGAAGTAGATTAATGAACATTAAAAACTTTTAACAATCAATTTCTCAAACCCTTGGCCCCATGGAGGTTTGTAAATTGACGAAAGGTCTATTGGTAGAATAAGCTCACAATTTAATGGTTTTTTTTTGTTTAATTTTCTAAGAGATTTATTCTTCGCAGATGTGGCCAAATCCGAATCAAATAATGTTGAAATTCTTTTTTATTTTTTGTTTAATTTTCTAATATATTTATTATTTGTAGATTTGGTCGAATCCGAATCAAATAATGTTGAAATTATTTCTGTCCCAGAACCTCGATCAAGGGTTTATTAGTACCTCGATCGAGGGTTTGAGAAACCCTCGATCGAATGTTTAATAAACCCTTGATCCAAGTTTGGTTAAGATATCAATCGAGGTATTTAAATAGCTCAATTAAGTTCTCGACCTCAATCAAGGACTGGAAAAATAGAGAATTATCCCTCTTACAAAAAAATCAATGTTTCTCTATGTCTTCTAGGGGTGTAAACCCTACCATTTATGGCACACAACTGAGTAGAGTTCATACTGATACATTCGTCACTGAATAATCTATCCATTGAGGTATCATGAATGCGTTTTGACATTGATATGGATTTTTAGTTTTAATTAGTTCTAAAACTTACACTTACAAGACCTGACAACAACTTCGAAGAAACTCAAAGAAAATTCCATAGGGTAAAAAATAAACATCCAAAATTTCGTAAAAATGTAGAGCCCATACATCGACGCGTCCTCTTCAAAAGGGTATCTTTGGTTTTTCAATTTTTTAAAATAGTGAGAAAAATCTGGTATGGACACATGTGTGTATAAAATGATGCTGAAATCATATGTGGTCATTTTCAAAAAATAATAAATAATTGTATATTGCAAAATAAATTAACAAAAAAATATGCAGACCACAGTCCATTTTGTGTAGATCATACTCATATATATATATATATATATATATTTTCAATTATTAATGTAAGATTGAATTATTGGAGTTGGACACAAGCCACTTATTAACTTCTTCAAATTTTTAAGGTGACAGTTCATTAAATGCAAAATTTACACATTAAATGGCATCGCAATATTTTTTGAAAAATATCATTGGGAAGCCAACATAATATTCTACAATTTATTTTTTTACAAGTTGAAAATCACATGGAATATATGCCTTTTGAGGGCTTCTATCTAGCACATGAGTAAAAAATTAGGTTTTCATCGCCAAATTTGGTCAAAAAGTGTTACCCACGTTCATGGAATCACCCACCCATGAACTACTATGAATTTAAATAAATATATATAGAAATCAAAAATAAACAAATATGAAGGCTATCTATAAATTATTCTACATTTAAATATAATTTAAATAAACCATTAAATACATTTCAAGGTATGCACAATTAATTATCTGCTAACTAGTAAAACATTGCATTTGAAAATACATCATCATGAATAAATGAGAAAGAAGAATCGTGACCATCCTTTTGGTCCAAGATTCACATCTCTATTCACATGTAAATCCACAGTCCTAGTAGTTAAAATAAATAAGATTATAATCACATTCACAAACCATTTAAGGGTCCCATGTATTATCACTCATAACATTCACATATGTATTATCCAAGTAAAACAAATCAAATAACTCTGTAATTTTTAAACAGAGGTGACGATATCGAATTTGTGGGTTCACAAACCCAAGTCATAGGCCTTAATAAACAACCATCTCATATATGCTTAAAAAAAAACCAAAATTACATAACATACATCTCATTCCATATAATGAATGATTTCATGTATTAAACATAAACCATATAAAATCATACACATGAATTGTTTCATGTATTAAACATAACAAAATCATCTTACAAACCACAATATCTACAATGGGAACATGAATCGAATCATGTAGCCATACAAGTCCTACCCTCATCTAATTAAAAATACAACTCATTACATCAACCATGAACAGGGTTCCAACCCTCTGGGTATTGGTTACAAGGCTACACTATACATTAGAGTATGCGGGCTACATTAAATAAAATCAACACTATTAAAATAACAAACCAATACATTCGCTACAGCAAGTCATGAGGCATATCTGTAAGAACAGCCTTTGCCAAACCAAATAACACACATGCTATTAATTCAACAAAGTAAACCAAAATACACATTCTTATAAACAACCAATGAACACTGTCAATGCTTTTCCCTACAGCGACAAAAGCCATTGGCGGTTTGTACCCATGGCTCTCTTCCATTTCACCCCACACTCTAATCAATGAAAGATAAACAGTAATGAAATCCATTGGATCTATCACAACCACTAAGGAAAAGGTTCAAAACACATATGGCATGGCCTTTACACCACACTATCAAACATTACAGCAAATTATAAATACTAAAGACATAGACTGTAAATGAAGGCATATGCCCTTATACAAACCACCATATTAAACCATAGCACAGCATTAAATCAACAATTACACAGTGACTATAACTACCATTTCCATTTTATATACGCAATAAATTATTTACACAGTAATGCCATCATCCCAGTCAAGCCCGAAGGTGAATTCAAAACCCCATAGAGAATCCCCAAAACCAAACTACTCAAACAAAATGTAGACAGGCTGAGAGAAAACAAGCGTGAGCTTGTTTGGCAAGGCTTACCTTGCACTTGGCTCCACAGTCAAACCAACAACAATGCTTGAGCCACACTACTCTTCACCATACCTTGCTACGTGAAAACACCCAGCGAAATCAGAAGTTATAAGTATGGCAACGATAGAGGCTTCAAATCAAAATGAAAACAAAGGCATGAAAGCCAAGGTGAATCTTACCTTCCAAGCCTCGAGGTCACCTCCATTTTCCTCCTGTGCAGAGCGAAGACCAAACACCAAATGGCATGTGAAATGACAGAACTATCATGAGCCAAGCCTAAGTTTGGGCTGCCACGAAAACCAAGGTGTATTAATGGCACTGGCTAGTTTCCCATATCAAAGCCAAAAAACCCACTTTGCCATAGTTTGATAATGTTTCAGGGTTTAAGTGATTGGCCAGGTAGTATGTAGGTAAGTAACACCAAATTTAGAATCAATTGTGGAAATTAATCCTTCTCTATGTGTTTTTGTATATTCCTCTGACAAGTTTATTCACTTGGTTCTTGAGATATGGATAAAGAACAATTTTCTTTCGACGTATAGGGAAACAAATGTTGATATTCTTCCTTGCCATGTATCTCTACTTTCAGCTGGTAGAAGATACGTCATCATAAAGAATTTCATCCTTTTTAACCTCATCTCAATATATAAACTTCTAGATTGACTTTTTTCAAATTTGTTTGCTATTGAACCCTACAATATAACAAGACATTTATGTAGTGCCAATCTTGTTGGATTTTATAAAGTCTTCACAAAAATGTAAAACCTACATTTTCAAAATTCTATACAGGGCTCAGTGTAGTCTACATTCTATTGTTAGTCCGTTTGGCTTTCTAACTCTCAGCTACAGTTCTAAGGCCAAAACTTTTTTAAGTGGAAAATATGCAAATTATATGTTTGAAGAGCTTATTTCTCCCTCTCAAAACGTGTGTCTCAGAGTCTGGAAAACAATTTTTTTCATAGTAACAGAACTTGGCTCAGTGGAAAAATTGGAAAGGCTACATATTAAGAGTTTTATTCAACTGGGAAAAAGCTATGGAAATAGTTGGACAATACAAAAAATAAGAAATACTATCATCTCTTTCTGGAAAACTTAGGAAAAACTTAAAATTATCGAAAACTTGGGAAGAAATTGGCTGATCCACGAGTACTTTAATGTCAAATGTGCTATTGGAAAGTCAACTGGGATTGTTTTCTTCACTGAGTTGAGTTTGACTCAAAAGTCTAAGTCAATCTCGTTGAGTTTTCTAACTATTTTTTCTGCAGAGCTGTTTATACTCCTTTTTTTCCTATTACAAACAATGTAAACCATTGGATCACATGTTGGCACATTTACTACCCATCATTTTTAGCATAATTGCATTAGCATATATTATACAGAATCGCGAGTAGTTTTTTTTTGTTTTTGTTCACTAGGGGAGTCAACAATTGGGGCTGGGCTGCTACTCACGTAACACGGGGTCCAGTGATTAGCAAAATTGCATTAGCCTATAATATACAGACTCTCGAGTAGTTTTTTATTTGACTAGGGGAATAAAACATTGGGGCTGGGATAGCATAACATGAGGTCCAGGGATCCATTCCTTCTACCACTATACCCCTAGGTGCCCCACACCCACCCGCAATACATGGGACACAGGTAAACCCATGTGGGATTTGATCTCCTGACCTCCTTTAGAATAATTGGCTTCATATCAAGTGATGCCAATGATCCACACCCATTTGGTATAGACTTTAAATTAGTTTGTTACATTTAAAACATCCCAGTTTACTCGTTGAAAAACAAAGGAAAGGTAGCCTAGCACTGTAAGTCCAGTTCCTGATAGTCCTAAAACTTCTATGTTGGATTCTCCGAGTGATATTTCTTGTCCGGATCTTTGAAGTTCCACAAGTTTTGTTGCTAGTAATTTCTCTAGTTCTAGAATTTCTAGCACTATTTCTCCCTGTCTAAAGCATTCAAACTCCCTTAACTGAATCCCATCCATCAAATTTAAAATCCATGAGCCAAATGAATCTAATGCTACAATTTTGGCATTTGAATTTCAGGGATCGAGGATTTTGTTTTCCAGTAGAAAAGGGAAGAGAAATTATGGATCTGATAGTCTACATTACTCTCCACACACAGAGAGTGTTTTTGTTTTCCCTATTTTGCGAAAATGCACTAGCATCAGGGAGACTCGTCAATTGTAGTGCATGATTAAGCCTATCATCCTGTCGTCAATGGTTGTTCCAGAAGTTGCGATATCACTATCTCTAGTTCTGGAATTGCTGGGCCAAGTTCTTGTTTCCTAGATTTGGTTCACTTTAAGTTAAGCTCCATCAGTTCATTGATAATCAGTGATGCTTGTTGTAGTTCCTCACTCAGTACCATCGAATTTAAAAACCATGAGCTAAATGAACATAATGCTACAATTTTTGTAGTTGAAATTTAGGGTACAATGGTTTCTCTGTCCAACAGTACGAGGAAGCAAACTTCTAGAACTGATCTTACACATTCTTTTCCACACAGAGAAAGGGTTTCTGTCCACCCCATTTCAGGTGAACATGCTCGCAGCATAGAAGGAGAGTCACTAGTTATAGTGTATCTTGAAGGTTCTCATACCACTATCAATGTTTCGAAAAGACACTATCAATGGTTTGAAAAGATCCAAGGAAAAATCTACAAATCATCCAAAATTTTCAAAAGGCTCAACAGGGAAATCTTCAGAAAGAATAAATGAAAGTTTAGTAAAATCAAGTGAGGTAATTGAAAAATATGTCTTTGGAATTCCACTTTAAGTTAAGAATGAAATTATTGTATCACTATTAATTGAGTACCAATTAGACACACTATATTTCTAGGATTCTTATGTTTTCAACAATTATGTGGGTCAATTGTTAGGAGTTTATCTTGAACTGGAGCAATTTTAATCTCATCTTGACCAGTGGTCTCTGACATAGTTTTCTATTATATCATTTATTCTTTCCATATGATTACTGTCCCAATCTTTTCAACTGGGACAATCTGGAATTTCCACCCTGTGGATTGATAAATTGTGGAAACATGTAATCTTAGCCTACACATGTGGGACTTGTAATAATGCATCACTATATTACATGCTTCCTATATACTATCATGGAATATATGGTATCGACTTCATAGTTTCTATGGATGGATTTCTTAGTGTGTGGTCTCCAAATCCTTTATGATATGGAACTCATATTGTTAAACTAAATATATCATGCTATAGATTATGCAATTTGATGTTCCTATGGTCATTTCGATTATATCCTAATCATAAACTTACTTATTTTATTGTTAAAGTATAAGAGCTTATCTTGTCAATCTATACATTGTTCTGTTAAAAAATTCATAGCTAAAATTTTTTATCAGTGTAACATGGGGACTCGTTCCCCAGATTTTGTAGTTTAATTATGCAACACATTTTTTTTAACATTGATGCTTGTTTGACAAACCTTTCTGTAGGTTGAAGTTGATTTATTTCTTTCAGCACATTCAAATGCACGCCAATGGTTTGAAACAAAGAAAAAACAAGCAAAAAAACATGAGAAGAAAAAGGTTGCACATACAAAGGATTTTAAAGTTGCAGAGAAAAAGACCTAACATAAGCTGCCACATGTATGAGTTAACATTGTTTATAGTAACACAAATAATATAGTTTTCCATGTCATCCTTTACCTTGTTCTGATGTTATTGAAACAAACAAAATGATCTTTGAAGTAATCCTATTGAGATTTAAACATAGTGTCCATTGCGTTAGTACTGGGAATTTATTACTTATTTGCTGCAGTTCAACAAAATGACTAAGAACAACAGTTCAATACAATGACTAAGAACTCGAAAGGAAGCACAAATAAAATGGCATATTTCTTATTGCGACCAATAACAATTAGATTTAATCTCCATTAAGAGTCAGATTTAGTTAGATTCATACTTTTTAGTTGAATTCATATTATTAGCGTTAATAGATTCACTCTTCTTGTAGAGTTCAGTCTCCATGTCTTAGCTTAGATCACTAAATTACATTCTACATCTTACTTGATATATTAGTTTCTATGGTGCTCTAACTTTATCTTGGCACTATTGTACTTAGTAGTCCCATTGACCTACTTTTGTGGTCATTTGTTGGACATTAATAATATTATTTTATCTTATTTTAATCTATACCAAACTAATTGATAGCATGAAAAGCACATTTATCATTCTTGAAGTGGAGAACAAATAATATTTTGGAGTCTGTGGTTTCCAAACTTTAAGCCTTTGAGATTGATATGTTACATGCATGCACATGAGGTTGTCAAAACCCTCATACATCATAGAGTCAAATAACTAAGCTATGGGTTTGTTTATATGAAATTAATAAGTCTAGGTATCTATAATTGAGAAGAGTTCATGTGAAATGAGTATATACTTTGATTTATGCATCTAGTTGATCGCGTTTGGTAGTTCAGAGAACAACGATTTCTGCTATGTGTTTTTTTAACAATTTTGAAGAATGCAAGAAAAACCATTTCATTTTTTGTGCCATACCAAATGCTTAAGGCCATGTTTGGATGTGGATGGAGTTAATTTGATGACATTATTAGACATGCAAAATTTCGAGTTAATACCTTTGCTTTGAAACAAGCAGGACACAGTGTTCGAGTTTGAGAGAAGAAGAAACATACATGAGAGATATGATAGAAATATTGTTCAAAATACTTTGAAGGACATCAAGAATATTGAGGAAGTTTGTATTAGGAGGGAGGCTAAATTATGGGATAATAGGTTTGTTTCATTCTCTTCAACTTTCCTTGTAAAAGAGTTAAGGGATAATAAATGAAAATTAGCTAATTAGTTATCTTCTAATTGGTGTTGCTTATAGCACCTATGTGTCAAATACAGTCGAACCATCATACAACATTTGTTTGTTCTCAAATCTTACCTTCATTGTGGTGATTTATTTTCCTATCTTTAGTACTTTTTGTTGATGTAATAGTAACTTCAAAATGTACTCACTCATATATGTTATGTATTGTAACCCAATGTTCATTTTGGGATGTGTCTATAATGTAACTAAGTCATGTCATACCCCAATGTTTATCCTGGGAAGTTTTTGTAATGTAAGCAATTCATGTCAAGTCATTGTGGGTAACCATCTTATTGGTCAAGGGTTAAAGTGCCCATAGTTGTGGGGCCCTAGGGTTATTAGACTATCATAGAGAAGTCGAACCTGGGTGAGTCATCATAAGTTGGGGCAATAGTCCCCACCATTGTGTTAATGATAACCCTCCTTGTTGGTCGGAGGAGGCAAAGTCCCCACAAGTTGTGGGGCACTACGGTTATTAGACACTCCTAGAGATGCCATCTCGAGTAAGTAATTCCTAAGTGAGGACGACATGTTGGAGTGGGTTTCAAGTGAATGAAAGAATATAAATAGAGAGTGAGCCTATATATTTATCACACACACACTCACTCATTGGGGCGCATGAATGAGAGAGGAGAAGCTTTCTCAAGTGTCAGAGAGAGAACAAGTTGTGGAGATCATCTTTTCAATTTTCAGGTTTTAATGATGCCATTGGTGCTCATTCTATCTCTAAGGAAGTTGCGGGGTTTTATTCTTTATGTTTTCCCCAAGGAAAATTATTTGTCTCTCTTGTCTCTTGTGTTTTATTATTGTGCATGCTATTCTCTCAGTTAACGATCCTAAGATAATGCTAGGTTGAATGATAAAAATATGACCTCGTATCAGAGCTAACGTGAGAAGAAGACATTGTGCAGATATAGAAGCTAGGGATTATTAATTTTTGGATCTCTTTCCACAATCCATAAGCAAAATTATGCTAGGATGACTCTCCATTGAAGGGTGCATCTTTTTGTCGAAGCGGAATTCAATTCCGAGGATTTTCAATTTTTGCTGCGGGGAATTAGGGATTTTTCTAGAAGAGGAATTTTTGAGTGAGCCCGACATAGGATTTCTCTTCTCATCAAAATTTAATTTTAGAGCCCTAGATCAAGATTTTTGGTTGGGTGAAACTCTAGGAAATTCAAACCCTAGTTTGACCCCAAGCTCGAAAAACCCTAAATAATAAAACTGATAAGTTTTTTTACATTCACCATATATATCGATTGGAGAAGGATCAGGAGCTGAAACTTTAACAGGCCGAAGTTAAAAATATTGATTTACACTATATCCAAAATTCAGCCTCAGATTGGCTATATTGTGGGAGATATGATCCCTCCAATGTAGGGGTCTAGCCTCTTCCAAGATTCATTCCCAAACAAGACACCTAGGGATAATTTCCATATCTTGGGCTACAAAGCTCCAAACGAAATTTTGGAAGATGTTATAGAAAGGGAACGGACTGCAATTTCTGGGGTCCTTGCTTCATATCTATAAGATGAAATAGTGACACGTGGAGGTATGTACAACTTCATTGTGATGAAGAGTTCTATAACAGGTCACCTTGGGAAAATGATCATAAGTCCCAATTGGTGAAACCTATGGTGTTGGAATAGCGACATGTGAGGCTACCTTAGTGGAAATTTTTAGACATATAGGAGTAGAAATGTTAAATATATTGCAGAAATAGTGTCAGGAATTTTCGTAGAAGAAATTGGTAAGCTAGGGATTCTTGTTTCGGGAGCTTCCCTCCACTATTTTCAAAAAATGAGTACATTGGACAACTCATCTTGAAGATATATATCTTTCTACCCAATTATATCTAAAATATTCCAGGTTTTGAAAATTAGGGTTTCTCTAACAAACCCTCGATCAGCGAACTCCAGAACCAGGATGGACACCTCAAATCGGTAAGATCTAATCTTTTGTTATTTTCATTTGAGGTTATTGTTTCTCAGTCATATATCAGATTATCTTGATGATAATCTTGATGAAGTTGAAAAATTCCAAGCATGGAATTATATGATCTCTCTAAATAAAATGAATTGGACACCCACATCAGTGGAGAGGTTCCAGTTCAAGAGGGAGATGAGGCTAAAATCCTTACACCAGAAGAACTTGGTCAAGGCCAAGAAGATCATTGTTGATTCAGTCACAAATCAATTTGTACCACAATTGTCTCCCCTAAAGACACTGAAAGAGATGTTTTATTCCTTGACCAATCTATTTGAAGGGAAGAACATAAATCATTATATTACTTTGAGAAACAAGTTGAAGAATATGAAGATACAGAATGCAGAGATCGTACAGTCATACTTTACAAGGGTCTCTCAAATCAAAGAACAAATTGAAGTGGTAAAAGAAGAAGTGAAGAATGAAGAAGTGGTGATAGCCACGTTTAATGGCCTCTCAGGATAATGGGATTCATTCATGTGAGGAATGTGTTCTAGAAGGAAGTGATTACTTTCAACAAACTCTAGGAAGAGCACACACAAGAAGAAGAAGCTCAACTCATAATAAGAGAAGAGAATATGGGAGCAACTAAATATCAAGCTCTCGCCATCCAAAGAAGATCCCTTAAGCGATGGGGAATATGAAGAACTCAAATCTTGAAGAACCTCTTATCCACCTTATCATTTGGATAAGAAATAATGCAATTATGAATGAAGAAGATGACAAAGCTAAAGGCTCAAGAAGGAGTCTACCCATGAAACAAATAAATATAAGTATTCAATTGCCATTTCATAATATTGTTTTGTTATGCATTTGTTTATATTCAGTTAATGTATTATGCATGATAGAATGTTTGCATTAATTATAGTATACTACTAATATGCATGTGATGGGTAAGCAGCTCATGGTGCTATACAACTCTCCATTGATACTTATCTAGAATGAAACCTCTTTGCTGACATATTGGATTAGTGCACAATCTGAATGTTGTCCTGGTAGAGATGGAAGGCATCTAGAAAAATTTTCGTGAGATATGGATGAATGTTGTATTGGCTAAAGTAGTTGCATGATCATATATTTATGCATAATAACTTTCAAGTATGAATATTACTTATGAAATGTTTCTAACCATACAACTAATGCATTTGACTTGTAGGAAATATCGCGTAAAATCACCTACAAGAAAAGAAGAATGAGACTTGTTCTGAAGAACAAGTGACAACAGTTCAAGATGAAGAATAATTTGTCGAAAGCAGCAACATCATTGATGCAGAACCTTCCATCCATGAAGAAATAACCAAGAAGAAAGGGAAGACCAGTTCAAGAAGAATGACGTTTAGGTTGGAGTATTGATACCTGAAGAGAAGTTCGTAGTTCCATCATGCAATAGATGGAAACATCATGGGATACAAGGAAATATTCGTAGCATGATGCATCGACTACGAAGAGACATTTGCAGCCACTAGAAATACACATGATAGGAAGAATCATGTGTGCAAATGAAAGAAGGCCTTGTACGAGCTTAGAAGACACCCATGGGATAACACATACATGACGAGCTTGATGAAGACATGAATCTTTGCTACAAGCTTGAAGATGAAATTCTATAGAGGATGACAAAATATGAGATGAGTGCAAGAAGAACCTTTGAAAAAGTTCAAGATAGAGGATCTTGGTATCCAATGATCCTAGATGGATACTACTTGGCACTATGGTATAGAATGTTTTAGTGCATAGAGTACGAAATACAAAGGGAGAATGATGCTCTACTTCAGATGGGGCGACTGCAGAAGATCCTGAGGTTCGACATGGTACGAGAGGATGGATAGATTACTGATGACTCTAGGATTTACTGAGAGTAAAGGAGATTCCAACCTTTGATTCAAGATTGAAGGCGAAAGACCAGTGATGCTCCGGTTATGTGTCGATGCACTATTTTCTAGGCATGGAGGTGTGGTAGAATATCCCTCGGACAAGGGAAGTATGTAGTAGAGATATTGAAGAGGTTAAGGATGATGGATTGCAAGGCCATGAACACACCTATGGAATCGAACATGAAGCTATTGAGTGATGCTTCATCAGAGATGGTTGATGCTACAATGTACTGTCAAATGATTGGGTCGTTGATGTACCTGAAGAATATGAGACTAAATATGTGCTTTTCTGTGAACACCTTAAGCCAGTTCCTAACAGATCCAAGATATGTTCACTTGATTGCTGCAAAGAATATTATGAGGTACCCAAGGAGTACAGTTGATTATGGGCTCAAGTATCAGGCGAATCAGAAGATTAACCTAGAGGATTATGTTGATTTAGGTTGGGAAGGGAGTGCCATCGATAGGAAGAGCACTTCAGGGTGTTTCTTCAGTATGGTATTAGGTGTGATCTCTTGCTTTAGCAGGAAGAAATCATATGTGGCATTGGGTACAGCTGAAGCAGAGTATGTCGCAGCTTGTTCAACTAGTTGTGAGGCAGTATGGATAAGGAAGCTATTGTCTGATTTATTTGATCTCTAGTTAGATGCTACTTGTATATATTGCGACAACTAGAGTTGTGTGAAGTTGTCGGAGAAATAGGTGTTCCATGACAAGTCGAAGCATATCTAGATCATGTATCATGATATCAGGGATATGGTGCAGAGGGGAGCAGTGAAACTCCAATATGTTGCGATGGACAAACAAATAGCTGATGTGTTGACAAAGCCATTGGCTAGGATGAAGTTTGAGTACTTCAGGGAGAAGCTTGGTGTTCTCTAGATTAAGGTTCCCTCCAAGGGTAAATGATGAGACCTAGAGCCATTCTGACATGGTGAGAGGATTGGTTCCTTTCATGGTCAGATGTAAGGGCTGATCCATTCTGTCATGGTGAGAGGATTGGTTCCTTCCATGTCATATGTGAGTGTTGAGCCATTCTGATGTGACTGTAGTATTGGTTCCTACATGATCATATATAAGCACTGAATTCAATTCTTGGAAGGGAGGCACCTGGTCAGTTACCAGGAAAGGTCATTCTGGGACTAAGGGCCATTCTAATGTGATTATAGGATTGGTTCTTACATGATCAGATGTGAGTGCAGATCCTTTTTGACATTGGTTGTCAGATGTAAGTGCAGATCCCTTTCAGCATGAAGGATTGATTCCTTGGATGGTCAAATATAAGTGCTGAGAATTTTTGACATTGGTTGTCAGATGTTAGTGTAGATCCTTTCGGCATTGATGATTGGTTCCTCACATGGTCGAGTGTAAGTGCTGAGCCTTTTCAACATTGGTTGTCGGATGTCAGTGCTGGGCCTTTTTGACAGGGTTGTGGAATGTGTTCCTACATGGTCAGATGTGAGTGCTGGGTGTGCCTTTTTTATATGATTATAGGATTGGTTCCTACATAATGAGATATAAGTGTTGGGCAAGCGATTCTGACTTAGGGTCAGATATAAGTACTAGAAGAAGACCTACATGGAGGCTAGGCCTACAACCAACATGAAAAAGGGATGGCTCTGTAGAACTTCCTGTGACGAGAAGAATCATGACATAGCACCCATGATGATGATCTAGATCAAATGATGATCTTGATCCAATGATGGTGATCCAGATCGAGTGATGATCCAGATCCAGTGACGATGATCCAGATTGAGTGATGATCCAGATCTAGTGATGATGATACAGATCGAGTGATGATCTAGATCCATTGATGATGATCCAGATCTAGATGAAGATGATGAGAATTCAATGATGATCCAGATGATACAGAGAAGAGAATACCTTCCTATTTAAGAGGGAGTGTTGATGTAATTGTAACTTTGAAATGTATTCATCCATATATCTTATGTATTGTACCCTGATGTTTATTTTGGGATGTGTTTGTAATGTAACTAAGTCATGTCATACCTCAATGTTTATCCCTGGAATTTTCTATAATGTAAACAATCCATATCAAGTCATTGTGGGTAACCCTCCTATTGGTCAAGGGTTAAAGTCCCCACAGTTGTGGGGCCCTAGGGTTATTAGACTATCATATAGAAGTCGACCCTAGGTGAGTCATTGTAAGTTGGGGCAATAGTCCCCACCGTTGTGTTAAGGATAAACCTCCTTGTTGGTCGGAGGAGGAAAATTCCCCACAAGTTGTGGGGCACTAGGGTTATTAGACAATCCTAGAGATGTCGGCTCTAGTAAGTAATTGTTAAGTGAGGCCGACATGTTGGAGTGGGTTTCAAGTTAATGAAAGAATATAAATAGAGAGTGGGCCTCTCTATTTATCACAAACACACTCACTCATTGGGGCGCATGAGTGAGAGAGGAGAAGCTCTCTCAAGTGTGAGAGAGAGAACAAGTTGTGGAAATCATCTTTTCTATTTTTGGGTTTTAATACTACCATTGGTGCTCATTCTATCTCTGAGGAAGTTGCAGGGTTTTCTCCTTTATGGTTTCCCCGACGAAAATTCTGTGTGTCTCTTGGCTCTTGTGTTTTATTGTTGTGCATGTTATTCTCTGAGTTAAATATCCTAAGATAATGTTAGCTTGAATGATAAAAATCTAACACTTTTCCCGTGGTGCACTTCTGGAGTGCCCTTGGTTCTGATAATTCTTAGTATCAGTCTAGTTGTGGCTATATCTATGGCAGGTTGGAAAGAGATAAAATTACAAACATGATTGAATGTTTCACACTGATTTTCATATAAAATGTGTTGACTATAATGTTTGGCATGCTTTAATTATTTCATTCAAATCTTTTTGAAATATGTACTGATTTTATTTTTCTTTCTTACATGATGAAGGGTAATAAATCCAAACAAATTAAAGAGCATGCTTCTTTTCTCATCCTTTGCTTCTATATAAAATGAAATTCTCCTTTCCATGACATTGTCCACCACTATATTCAAGTTACTTATGAATTTTCAGTCAAATTCAAATGTCTTGGCATGACTCTAGATGATTCAATAGATGGTTTAACATTGGATGCATACTTGCCATTCCTATAAATTTATGAGATTTTTTCATTGTGTGTCATTCAAGGATACAGAATAATGTTTATCAAGTTACTATATATACATAATGGCTTACCTTGCAAATGTCCTTTAAGTCTTTCAAATGCATTTATTAAGTGTAAGAAGCACTTGAAGGACTATTACAGGGTAAGACATTATGGATATATAGTAACTTAATAATCATTATTTTGTATTATTGAATGATGCAAAATTTGTTTGAATATCCTCATTATCAAGTAATAACAACTTATTAAAGGGTGCTAACTCAATGGTAAAGCACATGCCTAATTATAGGCAGGAGGTTGGTGGTTCGATTCCTCCGTGCCCTATCATAAATTTGTGACTATAAAAATGACTGGATTCACATATATACGACTATTAGTAGCTAATTTTTTGTATCTTATTTCATGACTAACATTTAGTCATATTTAGCGTAGTAATTAATATGTTATCATCTAGTAGTTTATTTAGTCGTATATTTGGTCATTAATTTTTGCAATTAGTGACTATATTCATGACTAAATCCATGACTAAATCAATGAGTAAATCATTGGCTATCAATGACTAAATCATTGACTATCAATGACTAAGTGAAATACGACTAAGTTAGTCAAGCTATAAGATAGTGGAAATTAGCTACTATTAGTCACTGACTAAAAAATAGTCGTTTATAGTAAGATTTTAGTCATTTTTTTAGTCATTAATTTCTCATTTTGTACTAGTGACGAGGGCCTACTATTCATATGGGTGATGACTCCCAAATTTTAGCACAAGGAATAGCTTCCATTAAAATCTAGCATGGTGAGTTCAAAAATGTCCTCTATGTTCCCTCTCTTGCAGCTAATCCATTGTCGATATACCAGATGACTCACATTGGCTCACCAAATCAAGTGGTATTTGGACCGGAGTGAGTAGATATCACATAAATATCAACTGGGAGGAATACAGTGAAAGGAATTGCAGATCATGCCTCAAATTCATGGGCTTTATCTCATTTCATTCATACTCAGATCTAGTACAACCATAGCTTCTATTCATAGTAGATAAAGGTATTAACACTCCTTTACTATCTATTGTAGATACATATTTATTTTCTAACATTTGATATTTAGATTTAGAAGAATAGGAAGACCATCATGATTTAGATATTGAGCCTACACCTCAAATAGATCTAGATCCATATCCATCATCTACCTCATTTCAACAGCCTAAATGGGCTCAACAGCTCATAGAGGTAGGTGGAAATGGTGTTGGGGATCCATATGACAAGAGAAGAGTGAGGTACTAGTATCATAAAGAGAATGTTTCTCTGTCCCACAGAGATCCACTTCTCCTCGAGAGGTTCTTCATGATGTTGGGTTCATATCCTCAAACATTAAAGGAATATTTTCATGATCCTACATGGTAGGAAGCTATGGATGAGGATCTTAGTTCACTACATGATAATAAAACTTGGGAACTTCTCCTTACCTCCAGGGAGGAAACTTGTTCATTGAAAAAGGGTCTACAAGACCAATATAGCATGTGATGGAACCACAACCAAGTACAAGGCTTGGTTGGTGGCCAAAGGATACTCTCAAGTTCAAGTATTGGACTACAATGAGACATTCGGTCCAATAGCTAGAATGGATTCCATCAGGATTGTCTTGGAAGTTGCATATTCCAAGAGATGGGAGGTACATCAAATGAATGTGAAAAGTGCCTTCCTCCATGGTGATTTGAAGGAAGAGATATACATTAAACAACCTGAGGTTTTTATTGATGATCCTTCCTTAGTTTGCGGATTGAGGAAATCACTATATGCAGTGAAACAAGCCCCAAGGGCATGATACTCCAAGAAGGATTCCTTTCGCATATCTCATAAATTTGAAATATGCAAATCGGATTGCAATGTATACATCCAGAAGAAAGAGGTTTTCATGATTTTAATTGTAATGTATGTGGATGACTTGCTCATTACTAGCAGCTTTGTTGCTGGATTTAGAAGAGTCAAGTGTGCTCTAAGAAAAACATTCAATATGAATGATATAGGACTGTTAAGACAGTTCATTGGTCTCGAAGTAAGTCAAAATCCTTTGATAATCATGATCTCATAGTACAAATACTCATCAGCCATGCTTAAGATACTTCACATGGAATATTTCAAGGCATCCCCTTGTCCCTTTCTATCTGGCATCAAGCTAGAAGAAGGTTGATCCACACCTGTGGTAGATAGCACTCTCTACAGATAGCTCATTGGGATCCTTTTATGTCTCACATATTCGATACTAGACATATCCTATGCTATGAATGTTGCTTCCAGGTACATGCAGGAGCCACATGAGATGCATTAGAAGGAAGCAAATCGAATATTGCACTATGTGTAGGATACTAAATATTATGGTATTCACTATGCAGCTTGAGCAAAACTTGATCTCATAGGCTTCACAGACTCAGAATGGGAAGCAGATGGAAATGATAGGAAATCCACTTTAGGATTTATGTCATGATCAGATTTGGGCCAATTTGATGGTCGAGCAAGAAGCAAGCAACACTTGCACTCTCTTTAGCAGAAGCAAAGTATTGGGGAGATGTGAATGTAGTTATTCAGGAACTTTGGATACATGGAATCTTGACAGCATTTGGGATTCACACTTCATATTCAATGGACCTTTATTGTGACAACGAGAGCACTATCAAAGTTTCCAGTGATCCAGTTGAGAAGTAGAGGGAGAAACAAATAGAGGTTCACATGCAATACATTCGGGAACTAGTTCATGAGAAACCATCACATTGCACTATTGTTCTAGAGAGGATCATATTACATATATTTTCACCAAGAATTTCACAAAAAAGAGATTTTCCTTTCTTAGTTCTCTTTTAGGTGTTAAGGCTTGACTCTAAGTTCCTATTTCTCTTACTTTGGTGGGGGCAGGTTTCGATGAGGTTTTTCCCTATTTCCTTTGTTTATTAAGCAACATTTTTTATCTTTTGAATTGTATATGGGTGACTTTTGGCCTTGTTTCCACAGGCCACAATTTTCCAAGTTAGGATTCATGGGGGGTGTTAGGAAATTTAATCCTCCCTTGTCCAAACTATCTATTAGATTATATTTCCCTAACTTAGGGGTCATTTAGTTATTATTGGGTCCACTAGTACCATTGGGTCGAGTTGGTGTAATGGGGCGACATCTACCAATCACTAGAGTGTGGTGAACACTGATAGAGGCTAACTGGAACTAACTTCACTTATGTGGATTAGTTTAGGTGCCTCCTATACCAATCCCTACATTTTAGGAGCCACTGGGAGTGTCGACACCAAACTCCTTCAGTTATTAGAAGTTGGTAACTACTTAAGGTTAGTTATGCTTCAACTGCATTCAGTTAGATATCCTCTAGTTTAGTTAGTGCCATTTATGCATGGCTGCAGGTGGGAAGGCACTAGCTCTCACTTAATTCTCACCTACCACTACAGTTAGATTGGTTTTATTGATTGTAACTCATTGAGAGACTAGATTAGACATATGGAGTTAGCAAGTTGAACTCCAATAGTGATTTAGACACTTCTAGTTAGCCATGTAGTCAAATTGAGTTGGTAAATTCAAATTCATCTCTCATGATTCAAATTCTCCTTTATGTATTACCATTATATACTGCTCGGATGAAATGAAGCTGATACTGTAATTATCTGAGCAATAATTATATGTTTCTTGTGAGATTTGATTTGTTGAGTGTGTAATATTATGTGTACTATAGATTGGCCCATCGACCCACTTACCATTCAATCCATTCATCATAGGATGCATCATTTGTGTGATTCCAAGAAATCAAATATATTTACTATATAAATTAAATTTCAAGGCAATAAATTTGAACTTGTAGATATATGAGAGTACATACTAAATGTGTAACAAAGAAATTTATCTATTATGTCTTACCATCTGATGAAATTCATGCTCCACTTGAAAGTGTCCATATTCCCAAGAATGTTTTTTAGTTGTATATATTAATATCCTTGTATTCATTCACTTGCACTTTTTTCAAGGGAACCAAGGTTTACTATCATTAAGTTGCTCTGTTATCCTAACAGCAACCTTGACACTTTCCTCTTTTGTTGACATTGTTAACTATGTAATTCAAATTGGCCCACAAGTGTTAGAGCAATTTGTAAAGAGTAATTGTGATGAGAAGTTGTAAATGGAAGGCCTTGTGTTAAAATTCTCCATGGGTACTTACTTAAAAAAATATGTAATTTTCAAATTAAAATTATAAGTAGATATAAAAATGTTGTATGTTGTTAGATTTATCAAAACTATGAATTATAATATATTATAGACATCAATAACATCACATATTTTTTCTTAATAATATATATATATATATATATATATATATATATAATTTACCTTACATTTGAATTTTGAGGATGGTTATCCATGCCCACTTGGGAACTGATGGGTAAAGATAGTCATTATTCACCATTTTAGTGGATAATGGGGTGATAAATATTGACATCATATACAATGTAACAATGTTGAAAGATTGAACATGGGTATGGTTGTTGAAATGACAATGTTCACATGGAGAAATTCCAAAATTCAAGAAAATTACAACAACACCTATAATTTGTTGTCATCATTATAGGAAACAAATGTTGAAATTCACACCTAAATGTAGTAATAAGAAGAATTTACCTTGATATCAACTCGATATATCTATATCTATATATATATATATATAACTTAGGAATTCTGATTATAGTTGACGAACTTCTGAATTATGATGATAGTTGACCATGACCACTTTAGCACCCGTATGTCAAGATATACATTATTGCCCATTTCAAGAGATAGAGGGAAAGAACTCTTAACATTGTAATTTCAACTTAATGGTGTTGAATGTTTGAGATATGGGTATGGTCATTTAAATAGTGACATTCGTTGTGGACATGTTCAAAAACTAAGGAAAATTGCAACAATGCCCATGGTTTTTGCCAACATTCTTGAAAAAAAGTTGGAATACTTGTTGAAATGCCGTAGTATTATCCTTTGAGTGTAATATTAGCACCATAAGTAGGTTTTGTGCACAAAAATAGTGTGTAAAGGAATTAATATAGTCAAGTGGAAAATAATGGCCTTTATTCCTTATGGAACCGTCTCAATATCATGCACCATGAAAAGCACCTACAGTAAACAACACAATCCCTCTTCGTACTATCACATTTGAGGTGCATATGGCTGAAATCATGAGGTGCTAGGAATCATGTATGGGTCCTAATTCTATGATCATAGTCAAGGGAAGGGTAACAGGTCATATGTCCCTAAACCTTACTTTTAAGGATCAAGTTTCTTGAACAAGTCATCAAAGCATCGCATTAGACCTTTCCTAGATATCAATAACCTCCAAAGATGTTGTGGGTTCCATGATTAGTTCATTATGCACCAAAAATGGATATAGAAGTCCAACCAAGATTAGAAGACGAAAACAATCACCTTGTTTCCTAAATGGAACTTCTCAAATCTCAATCTTAATGACCATGAAAACACACAATTCAAAAAATAATGAATCTCTTTTGCATATTTTGACTAACCACTAGGCATTACCTAGGAACCACAAAAGTGGGCTGATATTACATTTATGTCTACTATCTATATTTATATATATGCTTTTAACAAATGGAAATATAGTTCTAGGATCTTTTGAAACATGTATAGCAATTTTATAACAATTAAAACACTAAAAAGCTTATATTTGATAGTGTAAACGATGTATTTTTTTTATGTTCATACAAAATTATTTTGATATAAATAGGTTTTCCATACATTTTAGTATATCTTAATAGCTTTTCTATTTACTTATTTTAGTCTTATTTGATTTAGTACATGATTTAAACTTAAATATTTTATTTTAAAATGTATGATGGTTTGTACACAAAACAATTTAACTTTTTTACTTTTGATTGTGTATAATAATATATGTTTCATTATATTTGAAAATTTGCAATTTTAAATTAATCAAAATATTGATTTTCATAAAGAAATAGATTTAACATCCTTTAATTATTGTGTAAAATTTTTACCAAGTTTAAAAAATTGTTAATTTTCTCTCTCACTATTTTGAACTCCAAAACAAGAAAGAATTTATAACACATCTAGGTATTCTTATAAAGTTATCATAAATGCTTTATCTTACTTACAATTATGATAATTATTAAGTATTATAATTTAGTAGAAACTTAATAAGTAAATAAACTTAATATCTTGAATGAGTTCTTTTTTAAGTAGTTTTTAAAATCTTCTCATCTAAGTTTTTTTAAGATTAGTACTTTATTTTGAGAAAAATTTCAGCTTTAACTCATTATAAATTATCAATAGAAAAAATTAAACCATTTTAAGAAAAATATGATGAAGTTAACTTTTAATATAAAATCTGTAAAACTTAAAAATAAATAAATAAATTTATAGTTATGACCATCTTCATTTTTCATTTTTTTAATGTATACTCCTGTTTTAAAAACTACTACTAATAATATTTTATAAATTTAAATACATTTTACTACTATTTGTTTAAGCTAATACAACAATACACCTATTAAAATTAATATAATACTTAAATGAATTAATAAAAATGAATTAATCCTCACCAACCAAACTAACTAAATTAACATGAATTTTCTAATTTTATTATACTGAATATAGTTTAAACATTATTATTATTATATATGTATTCTTTGTTTAACCCGAGAAATACTGCATTAAATGCCACGAGTTCTTTCATTAAACTATATGTTTTTTAAAGATATAAACGTCCAATACGATATATTTTAAAGTATATAATGTTCAATCTGAACCAATTTAATTGCAATATTCTCAGAACACTATCAATATTAAGAGGTTGGCTGCACCTTCCTACGCGTTAGCAAACCACTATATAGATATAACGCATATAACTAATTATATTCATAGTCTTGATTTAACGTATCTTTCGCTTGAGTTTTGATAGGCTGCACTGCAATATTTTAAGTAATCGGGATTCCAGAGCAAGTTTAAGCAAGTTTTAGAGTGACTGCATAGAGGTTACTGAATTAGTACAGTAGAGATGGAGCAGCCAGGGCTTGAATATTCAACAAATGTGTCCAATATTGAGAAGTACATAGACATAATCAGTGGCGATTTTGCTTACGATCCCGTGAGATTACCTATTGATCAACTTCCGACTCAACGCATCTACAATAGAAAAACTCTACAGACCATTTGGGAAACTACGCACCATGCCCAAAATTCCTTCACTAGACAATGGTTCCAAATCAAGAGTGCCATCCCGCAGACACACATGAGGGAAGAAATGCGCCACTACATTAAACTTCACGAATTTTCAGATGATGCCGCAGCGTTCAATGTAATTGAGGACTATACGAGAGTTCTGGAGGAGGGACAGATGCAGGAATACTTGAACATATTACGTGGTTGTTTTTCGGAGCGTTTGGGTTTACAGAAACAGTACTGGGATAACTTGTGGAAAAAAAATCGATCTACTGCGCCTCTATTGTCAGTATCATGATGAGAACGTACAAACATTCAGAAATTTAAATGGATTCAGATATCTACACGGAATCATTCTACAAACGTACACACTTCTTGACACCGATTCAACAGACGACGACGACAGCCAGGAAGAGGAAGAGTTCAAGGAGGCCGTCTCCGATGTTTGTAATGAAATTGGGAGGTTATTGACGTCATTGGCGTCAGATCCTCTGACATGGTGGGAGAAAAATCCACGGGAAATTCGGTGTTCGGACGGGTAATAAGCATTCTCCTTGAGGCTTATTATAACAATACGAGGTATCTGAAAATGCAATCTA
Organism: Pseudotsuga menziesii; assembly: GCA_001517045.1. NCBI lineage: Eukaryota > Viridiplantae > Streptophyta > Pinopsida > Pinales > Pinaceae > Pseudotsuga > Pseudotsuga menziesii. The sequence goes on from LPNX010201322.1 coordinate 264,654, forward strand.
TTGTTTTACGATTGTTTAGTCAAATTTCTGATGAAATGGCTGTGGTCAGTGGGGATGACCTTAAAAACACTCGTCGCAACCTTCCTACTGTGGGACTTGCATTACACATCGGAGCAGCCCTGTCTAAAACAGAACGTTGAATTACACTTCTTAAAATCTGAGTGAAGTGCGTCAATATTGCTGGCATGCACAAAGTTATTTCTAGAATTGTTACACTTGGCTCGATTAGGATACTACGATGCTTTTCACAGAGTAATTCTCCCTTGTTAGTTTAGTAAATGTTTAAAAAATTGAAATGCTAAGTGATTACTTTTTAAATAAGAGCCACCTGGTGGCAATGTCCTCGACATGCAATGGGGAGGAGCTATTTGTATGCAATTTTTGGCAATTGATGTAATTGAGTATAATGGTTTAATTGTTATTTTGGTAAAAGAGTATATATAATGATGCATACATTTCAATCCTCTTGATATGAGACAATGTTCATGTCCATTAAAAAATGTTAAAGATATATAATTTTTGTTTCATTTCTTATATATTTCAATACCTAATGTTTTCATTATGAACTCTTTATATGACAAGCACTTACATGTGAAATAAAATCACGTGTCAAAATTTATAGAGTAAATAAAATAACATGAAAAAGTAATTCCAAATTCAAGGAAGAGATCAAGCACCAAGTTATAACAATGTATGTGCAATTCATGCAATGGGGTTAATGCATTGAATCCATGAAAGAAGTTCACATTTTACCATGCATTTAAATCCTTCATAAAAATATTTTTGCTAATGCATGTGATTAATATGCCACCGATTGAAGTCATTTTTGGACTCATCATCCATAATGATCAAAGGACAATACCATAATCAAAGCATCATAATAAAGATATTTTAGTAATATCTTTGTAGGAAACTCGAACTTTGAAAGTACCATCTATGCCAATGCACATAAAATATAAATGAATCTTGTGTGCCATTAAACTTAGCTTTCCATCCAAAGAAAATATAAAACAACCATTAATATAAACATTCACATACAACCACAACATGAGTGACAAAAACAAGTGCATCTAATGATTATATAAGTTTAGTAAGAATTGTCCTTAAGGAAAGATGCATGTCATAGTGATGTCATGCATCCTTTGTCATATCTCGAGGGTGAGTATTGGTAGAAAGCACCCACATGCATAAAATAATATTAATCTCAGACATTTGAACAAATGTAGTATCTTCCATCAACGCATGCAAATAATCTATGACCTAAGGAAAGAAGCGAACTTGATAGTTTTACCACTCAATCAATCAAGGTCACTCTCATGAAATCATCAAGAATGCATAAGAATGGAATGTAAATCTATTTAATGGTCTTAGCATCTGAATATATTATTATCTTTTGTTTTGTATAAGAGTATGAGTGAAAGATCTTAGATTTATTCTTTTGTCATTTATTTTTAGAAGCATATTTAGTATATACAATCAAACTATTATGACAAAACTACTCATGGCATACATTCAAAGGATTTATAGATTTTTCTTTGAATTATTTATTAAGTCAATTCCTTTATATGTATGCATATATTAAGTTTTTTACTTGGATTGATATATTTATCTCTAATTATTTATAAAAAATTTCGATGAAATTAATCAAATTAAAGATAATGACAATGAGACACTACCAAATGAACTTATCCAACATGAAATGCACAAATAAAACATTTATTAAATCTAACAAATTACTTAATATTTACAATTGTTATAGATCTAGGATATAAGTCAATAGCGAATCTCCAAATATCACTATAATTAAGTATTAGAAACTCATAATGGCTAGCAAGAGATGCATTAGAACCAAAATGCTATTTGTAACCATCACAACTTATCATTGCATTTAATGTTTTTTGAAGATTAAATATAGACAATTTAATGTTTCAAGGAGTACAACATGCTTATATAGGCATTATTGAACATAAAGAGTTTTTGTTGATATACATTTCACACTATATAGATTTCATTCACATTTTTTAACTTGAAACTATTAAATTACCACCAATTTCACTACATTTTTGTATTAGCTTAATCTTTTTCTACCAACTAAAATACTACATCTTAAAATGTATTATATATCATGACAAATGTATATTCAACATTTTTGGGTATTATTCATTTTTAACTTAAGCATGTAACCTCAATGAAATGTGTGTGTGTGTGTCATATTTAAAAATGGAAATGATATCTACACTTAACATATAAAGATATAGATTAATGAATATAGACATTTTTATGTTGCAATTGAAAAAAAAATTAAATATTAAACCCAATAAAAAAATTTAATAATTAATTAAATTTGTAATGCATTTATTTTGAAAACCAAACTTCAAACTTCAAAAGAATGAAGAATTCTTCACAAATATCAAAACCCAATTTTCAACCTTTACACTTTCAATTTTTATTCTATAAGATAAACTTTCAATATATATGGTATTTTTGTAATAATATAAACTAACTCTAAATTATATGTGGCATTCTTGCTTCAATACCTTTTCCATTCAACATGAGATTTTTGTAGAGAGATTGTTTTCATCAATGGTTGACAATCTTCTTTTTATTTTTATTTGTAACCTTCTGGCCCACCAGTGCAAGTTTTGGGCACTTACAACTCTTCGAAAACTTTCCAAATAACTTTTCGCATTCACTAAATTGGTCAACCAGTCCTGTATAAATGGAACATATCCTCAGGTTTCTGTCAAATATTCATTTACTAGTATGGGACACTAGTAAATTGAGACATCTCCTCATTTGTTCTTCAAGTTATTGCTACTAATATAAACCTCAGATCTGGCTGTCATCCACTTCAAATTGAGGAGAGATTGATCTCATCAATTAAGTGGAAGTGGAGCTTGCTTACCATTAAGTGGAGCTTGCTTACCAGTTTTCCAGCTTCCAGAGACCCAGCTAGATCCGTCACATATTCTTATGGCGATATCCCTGTTAGACAATGTTTAAGAATATATGCTTTGAGAGCGCCACCTAATTTTCATGTCCAATGAATTAAATCCTTGTTCCCACGAAGAAGCGCCCCAAGCAGTCTTAAGAGATAATGGCAATCCATGGCAGTCATCGAAGTTAGTAAAATCCTACAGCACGATGAGGATGGCTGAACGCATGTGAGCACATGTGAAAACATCTTATTGTCATGAGATGTCACAAAATTAAGCTACCGGTATTAAGGACATCCTTCATTGCAAGTAAAAGCAATGCATCCAGCTGCTCAATATGATAAAAAGTAATGAGAAAATGAGAGATACCTTGTGAGCTTTCCCTGGCCTTCATTATTGTTGCATATTTTCTTACTCGATTGAGTCGAATATTTTGGAAGGTTGCACGGTTTGAGACCGCTTCAGGGCACTGCAAGACACCTTCTTCACACTCAAACAGTGAAAGAAAACCAAACAGAAAAAGTGATTAAACAACGCAGAGGAACTAAAGATCTGAAAAACGATAAACGATAGAGGCGTTCAATTAACTAAGGGAGGCATGAACGTAAAGAATAATTTCTAAACAGTATAGTAACATGTCTTGATCCTAGCCGAAGCAACCATGGCATCAACATGGATGTCACACAACTTAGAATTCAATAAATCCAATTCAACGAGAAGAAGATAGGCTTCCATGATTGTCTTCTCATCATCATTATTAGAGGTGTTTTTATTCATTCTTATAAACTATAGAATGACATTTTTAGAGTTTATCCTACGAATGAAAAGTCTAAAATTTTATTAGAAGACAAAGAGAGAGATTAAAAACAAACACGCATGGATGGTCGAGCACTGGCTCGCATTGAAATCTGCAAATACGCACAAGCTCCCAGTTAGCTGCATATTAGTAGTGGTGCATTTAATGTGTATTTAAAATTTCATAATAGGAGCATTAAATGCATTAATCCAATGCTTACAAACTATGGTTGTATTAAAATTTTGCTGACAAAAGCGAGCCGTGGGTCTTGGGCACAAGACCCTAGAGAAATGTCATCTCTATTAACCAATTAAAATGCAAAAAAATAGTTTTAAAAAGTATTATTTAATATACTTGAAAATTAAACTATGCAAAAGCTTTATAAAACACAAAAAAAATTCTCATATCAATTCCAATTAATCGCCTTGAGCAATTCATATATATCCCCTTGTCGGGGACCTAATAAAGGTCAATGCTATAGGACATTTTACTCCTTTAAACAAGAGCCACCTGTGGCAATGTCCTTGACAATCCGGTCAACCTTACTGCCACTTTTATTAGTATGAGTTTTTTTTGCAACTTATCTAAATGCAGCTTTAGTGTTATTTTTTTTGTTTAAAAATAATATACAATTTGCTTAAATTTTTTTGTATTATATCATCTAAGAATTCATAGATTTATCCATTATCTAACAAGAGTAGGTGTCCGATGTTGTTAATATCTCTTGTATAAGACAAATAAATTTAAAGATGAGAATTAATGATAACAAAAAATGCATTTTCTATTGTAACGTGCATTACCTCATTTCTCATATGATCAACAAGAAGAGGTGAACATAGATAATTTTGATTGAGTTTTATCAACAATATTGAATTGATCAAAGAAGATTAATCTAAATGCCATATAATATCTAACTTTAAGGACTTACAATAAGTGATAAATGTTAGCAATCTAACTACAACAAGTCTTTTGTGGTCATGTTTATGTGTACATAATCATGTCATATTTTAAATAATTTTTATAGGGTTGGAATTTTTATATTGTTGGAAGTGTACATATATCTTGTTGGGATTGCACAATCAAAGTAATGGAATCTTTGAAGAAGATGGATCCATTTTACAATTAAAAACATAATTGAACAATGCAATTTTAAAAATGGAGAAGAATTATATCATTTTCAATAATAAATTTTGTCATCTAAAACATTAAATTATTAAGAATCTATAAAAAAAATATATCTTTACTTTGGATGTAATAAAAAAACTTTATAATAAATAAATTCAGTTAATATTTACATATCTCGTCAACATTTTTTAAATGAAAATTTTAGTTAAATTCAAAATCAATTTAATAAAAATATTAAAAAGAAGTAACTTTACTTTAGATGTAATAAAAACACTTCGTCACAAAATGAATTTATTTAATATTTACATATCTTATAAACATTTTTTAAAAGAACTTTTCTTCTAAATATTAAAATAATAATAATTTAAACTGTAAACTTTACAAAAAATCTAATAATTTGGATATTTAAAACCATTTTCATAATTAAAAACTATTATTATCATTTTTATTTCCATTTATAAATACCTAGAACAAAACACAAAAATTGAGAAGACATTTTTCTAAATTTAAACATAATTATTCTTATTCTATGAGAATATTATGCTGACCCCACAGTCACTCTAACAATTTCTTTTTTCTTGTCTTTGTATTTGCTAACCATGTTAAGTTATACACATTTTAACATCATAACAAGTAACATCATAACAAGTAAGAGAAGACAACACCATAGACAAAATTTTGAGTGTTAAAACTTTATGGCTTACAGAAATTGTGAAAGTGTCGTACCAATAATGGCAATAAGCTTGTGCATGGAGGATGATCTGGTTTACACCATCTTATATGCTCCTGTGTTGACCATATAAGTTTCTTCTTTTTAATTCTTTAATACGTAAATGCACATGGATTTTGTGAATAATTGATTACCCATGTATAGCTCTCGAACCAAGAGTTATTACTCGAACAAGATACTCGCTCACCAAAAGCAATAACTCACCGAATATAGGTCTTCAACCCTTCGGGACATCATCATAAACTAATTTAATTAGAAGCCTATTTATGGTCCAGAGACCCTGCTGCTACACCTAATTAAGCTTCCTTACCAGCTGCTAGCTCTGTGGCGAAATTAGTTAATAAAAGGTGTCCTTGTCCTTCTTAGGTCTCTTATGGGTATAACCTTGCATATAATATTACGGGACCTATCAATTGAAAGATCCGCTTAGCCTAATACCATAAACTATTGACAAGGAGATGTATAGGAACAAACACTGCAAATAATAAACACCCCGCAAACAAGCTGTCTGAACCAGAGCAGATATTTAACAATACAAACATAACACATTAAAAATAATTCGAAACATGCTACAGCTGGCGCCACGAAGCTAAAGTTCCCACATCAAGACGACAGACACTTGGAGAACTAGAGAAGTCCCTAAAAAATACAAAACCAGATTCTATGTGGCCATAGCCATGCCTAACAGAGAATCGGAGCTCTTACATTCTCAGCAGATGAGAAGAAGGCTGTGGAGCTCCCGAGTTCAATATTTCAACCTTTCGAGGCAAGGGTTTCTGATCTGACTGAATCGCATTGGCAATCACGGAGAGCACGACAGGTGGTGCACAGAAGTGGGTCACTCCATGATCCTTTATATGCTAATAAATGATCTTAGCGTCAAATTTCCTTATAGATATATTTGTTCCCCAGAGTGCTTCTAGTCCCCATGGAAAACTCCAGCCATTGTTATGAATCATGGGTGGTGTCCATAGAAAAACAGGGTATTTCTTGATTCTTCACATTCGGAGAATATTCAATGTGCCAACATAGGTAGCCCTATGGATATTTACTTCTCCTTTAGGATCCGAGGTGGTGCCTGATGTGTAGTTCAGATTCCAAAACGATTGGTTCCCATTAGTCTTTGGGTTGCCTAAGTTCGAACTCTCCATGTCCTTCCTGCAGCAGTCCTTGGAATGTCTTAATATCTGTACTGGCGTTTAAATAATCATTTCCATCATCGACAAGATCTTCTTCAAAAAACCGCTAGGCATGGTTTATGATCGGTTCCCTTATTGGATTCCACAAGAGCCAAATATTCGTAATCGACTAACACAAATTTTGGCTAGCAGTGGCGGAACTGAAAGGCCATCAGATATTAACAATGTTGAGAACTTCTCAGGCCATGGTCACTACGAAATGCATTTCATACAGTGAAGGAATGTTGGGAGCCACAACAAACACCTGCATAAAACATCCTTCTGAAATCAATAACTGGATTTACCTAGACGATCTTTACTGAGATCAATAACGGAATTTACTGAGATCAATAACGGAATTATGGCTTTGTGTGGACTGTATAGGATTGGGTTGTGACCTTGTTCGGAATGCTAAGACTAACATTACCCTTGTCTTGCCTACTGCAACAGGTTGAGTATGTTAAAGAGCATCTCTATGTGTATGGGTTAGCTGGCCTATGCAAATTGAAAGGTGTTGCTATGTTTTTGATGTATGACTGTCTTAAATGTATGTAATAAATTATAGCAGCAAGTGTTTGTAAGTTCATCCTTGATTGTTTTGGTTAACTTTATTCTTGGATTGTTTTGGTTAACGGTTCAAGGTTTGTATTTTTCTAACTCTGCCCTAACAACTATCTATCTTTTTCTTTTAAGTATGCCCCTTGTTCCTTGGCTACTTGTCCTTAAATGACAAGGTCTAATCTAAAAAATTATTTGAGGATAATGAAGGTTTAAACCAGTTATTTTCTCTTTTACAAATGTTTTCTATTAGTTTGGTTTAGCCTCTTCATTAGCTTAATTTTTCTGTTGTTATTTCTTATTTATGTACAATTCAACTTTAACACAAGGACCTTTGACAGTGTTAAAGTTGAAAGCCATGAAAATTATGTTTATTTTTTTCTTACATAGCTAGTGTTCTATTTTGTACTTCATCCTTCTTAGTATTTGGTTTGAATTGTTACACAAGTTAGTTAAATTTTTGAAATTTCCTAAAACTTCAACTATGGTGTGAATGCTATGAAATGAAAGACAAAATAGTGGGAAAGTAATAACATTATTCTCTCATGATTATTGCTAGTATTTTTTTTTAAAGGACTATAAGCACTAATGCATTAGCAAGTCCTACATATTCCTTCTAAAATATGGTTTAATGGGTTATTTCCCAATATTTTGATCTCAAAATTGTATGTGCTTTATGGTTCTCGTTTAGTTCATTGGATGAAAAAAGCTTATATGTTTGCTTTAAAAATTTCTCTAGTTTTTTTTTTTCCCTTTCATACTTATATTATGTTATTATGATGTACGCAAAATGACATTCAACTATATTGACATGGATCATTTGTTAATGGAGAGAAAATATTTGCTAAAGGTTGCCCGAGGTCACTTAAAAAAATTGGTATGTTCAAGAAGAGCTTGCTTATGTCCATAATTACATAGAGGTATGCATAAATTTATTTTGACAATTGATAACTTCATTTTTATGCATATAGACAATCCTTTTCTAATTAACTCTAGCAAGACCAAACAAATTGGGTAACATACTGAGAAGACAAATTGGTGAACAGGTTGATATTTATTATTTGGAAGGAAGTGTGCATTCTTTATCGGTAAAGATAGGAATTGGCTAACAGTTCCTTGAAATTTGAAATTTTACAGTTTGTTATTTATGATCATATATCCAAGATATATAAAACACTATGGAAAATAAGTTCTTGTAATGTAGCATTGGAATAGGCTTTTAATTGCTAGTTTTTAATATGAACTTGCTCACTGGATCATACTTTGAGTAAGCGAGAGTATTACATTACCATATGATTTGTGAAATCAGTCTCAAGCCAGCATACTAACATGATATAATAAGGGCATTGGTTAGCTTATAGGATAGGAAAGAAATTAACATGATATTAATAAGGGCATTGGTTAGTGTATAGGAGAGGAAAGAAATTTCATATATATATATACTTTGACATACTTATTCATTTGATTTCATTTCAGAAAATGAATAATGATAAGTTGATAACAAGTTTTGGTCTATGCACTTACAAAGTCAGTGAACATAAATTTCTCATTGTGAACATAAATTCCTGGTTATTTTGGAATGTATGTGGTTGGTTAATGTAAATAGTTGAGATTCAAAATTTTAAGCTCTTATTATATCTGTTGAAATTTCATATCCTAAAATTAGTTTTCCACCAAAATCCTAGTTTGAATTTAATTTAACAATCTTTAATAAATATAATATAGTTTTCTTTTATTTGCTTCTTCTTTATCTTACAACCAACTTAACCTAGATTTAATTTGATATTACCATATTACAGAGATAACATTTATAGGAAGTTCATTGCCACTAAAAATTATTTCTTACTTGTTATGAGTTGTCTTCCACAAACTGAGATTAATTCATATGATAAGAGAGTTTTCTTTTATTTGCTTCTTCTTTATCTTACAACCAACTTAACCTAGATTTAATTTGATATTACCATATTACAGAGATAACATTTATAGGAAGTTCATTGCCACTAAAAATTATTTCCTACTTGTTATGAGTTGTCTTCCACAAACTGAGATTAATTCATATGATAAGAGATATTTTTTACAGTATTTTGGAAAATAAATTTTAAAGCATACTTATTAATACATTCCAAATTCTAAAATATAAACATTTATAATAAATACATTAAACACAACTAAATCTATACCTAATATGATATATTTCAAAACCTGATTTCCATAACCTTAAATGCCTGCTAGCATGTGATACCCTCTCTAAATTCATTAACCGAGCACACGATAATTGATATATCAACCCCCAATTAAATCCACCTCGTTTTTGCTAGTACACATGCTTCATTGTTTATCATTTTATCATCCATATTGCTTACTCTGAATAACAAAAAATTAAATCTAAAATTCCCTAAGCCTATATTTAAATCTAAAATTTAAAGTGCTAATGTCAACTGAATGTGGATCGCGACCGATAGTGATTAGCTTTATGAGAGTTCAAACTTTGCTTATTTATGCAATGATATATTAGGGATTGCAGATTCATTTAGACGCTCAGAAAAGTTCAGATGATTAGAATTGGAATTTAATAGAATTAAATATTACTTTTTGCGAGCCTAAAAAATTGGATATCATCTTTAAGCACTGCAATCAATCAATCTAATCTTCTTAGGGTGGCTGTGTGCTATGTTTGACTTTCAACGCTGAAATGATCAATTTTTGGGTTATAGAATGTGAATTTTTGTCTAGTCCATGTAATTTGTTTTCAAATGTTTGCGGTGTGGGAGATTCAGTTCTCTATTTATACTGCAATTCCATTTGAAAGCTTGTATCCATGTTACATTTTCCTTCTGCATAAGGCTCACTATTTTTTTTGCCAGCTCGCTTTCTTTGTTCTCTATTTATCATGCAATTCTATTGCGATCTCCTCCACAAGAAATTGTCGGGACAACAACGAACGAGCTCTTTATGCAGACAAGGAATCATGTGTAATGTTGCATGGAAAGACACAACCAGGGATGGAGCCAAGCAGACTTGTCAACATTAACTAAATGTCTGAAGGGAAAAAACCATGTTGTGTAAGAAGTCGTCGTGTGCAGGGGAAGTTGGAAAGCATCATTGGCTACATATCTATTTTTGCTTGTCATGTCGGATCTCTAGTGATAATATAGTGAAGAAATTATATTTATTTCCACAAATTTTTACTTTTTCCTCCATGGGTGTAAGTTGTATAACCGTTATCTATGATTCATCTGTCTTTATGGGTGCAACTACTACCTACTCTTCATTGTCGCTCAATTTCTTTTGGGATTTTTTTTTTGTCTTTCCAAAGCCAATTCTATGTCTCTCATCTAAACGTTGTTTCACTCATCTAGACTCGTGGAGTTGTTTGAGCAAGATAGTTCGTTGTTTGACCAAGATAGTTTTCTCGATGCTTCGTGTGCTGGTTGCTTCTTATATGAAGTTGCACAGCGGTGGCTCAAAAGTAAGCAGAGCATATGCATTAGCATTATATAATGTAGAAGATTAGTGGTTTCTATCACAAAAAGTTGTATTCTATTGTTGAAGAGAGTAATCTCACCCGCAGTTAAGTTAGTGAGTTATGTAACCCATGGTCTTTACCTACATGTGGTATTAACCCACAGTATTGTTGTTTTCTATTTTCTATTTAAACAGGTCTGAGAATGCAATCATCTGACCTTGTGTTTTCTGTTGCTCCATTCTATTATTTCACATGGTATCATTCTATTCTATTCTTTCACATTGTTGGGGAAAGCCTTTTGACAAAGTGGAAAGCACTCTCGTTCAAAAGTCATTTGAAAGCAGCTTGCGACGCTATTTTATTTTTTTTAGATTTTTTTTTGGGTTATTTTATGTTTTGCCTTAAAAAGAAAACCAGAGATCTCATTTCTTTGTTAGCTCCGCTGTCTAGCATGCATTCTCCAGCAGCTTTGAACACAGTAGCTTTGATGTGCACAAGAGATGATCCAAAGTTGCATGTAAAGACTGAAACCTGTGTTTGAATGTAAAGACTGAAACACTCCAGCTGCCGGTTTGCTCTAGTTCATGCACAAGTCTTCCTAGCGGCTACCCAAGCTCTTCAGATCTGATCTGCATTCAACTAAGGCAAAAAAGTGGGCAAGACCTGGCTAGAGTTTTATTCTCCAAATTACATGGTGGAAAAGTCAAAACGATCTTGGTGTTGGAGCATGACTTTTATTCCAGATCTCACATTTGGATCTGCATCTACACCAGATTCGTGAAAATCATTGGTTTTATTCAGATTTGAACTTAAAGTTGATTGGAGGCACAAACAAGCGGAGGTGGCTTGAGTAAGTAGCGGGTCCCGTCAGCAGGAAATCGAAGAAGTGCATTTGATATCAGGTGTGCATTTTTTTCTAAGTTACTTGGCACGCTATTCTTCTTTTTATTATCCCAGATCGCATGCTCTAGTGCTTGGCAATTTGAGATCTGAACTCCCAATTGCACATAACGTTGATTGTGCTGGGCATTTTTTCTAGCTTTTCTTTTTAAATTTATTCCAGATTTGTCTTAGGGCTGCCTTTGTCTTAACCCTATCTGTCGTTACTTCACCGGTAATTGCAAAGAAGAAAGTGGAGAGGTGTGCACACGTAGATAGTTCTGGATTTGTTTAGATCTGTTTAGCGTGAAGACGAGAAGAGTAGAAATTATTTCCTGGCGTCCATTGGTATTAAGCACACAAAGCATGTGTTGAAACTCTTCGTTGTAAGCCCATTGATCGTCATCCTACGGTAGCACCACACTGTTGGTTGTTGTTGCCTTCACGCAAATTCCTTGCGAGTTCCGAGTTGCTGCGAGTTCCCTGTTGGTGACCGCAACACCAGCAAAACCTTGTACAGACTACGTTGTAGCGCTTCCGCTCCAGAGGAGTTTGGTGGAGTTTGTGGACCACGAGTTCAGGGAGCTTTCTCCATTGCAGAAGTAAGCCGTGCTCTATTTTTCCCTATTTAAAAAAGAAAAACCCCTCATCATCCAATCTTATTATTGGAGGTTGTGATTTAGAAAAGAAAATCTATTTTTGAAGATGGTGCTACAGAAACAAGCAGAAAAGAATTTAAAGAGGCAAGAAATATCTTAACACCACAATGTTTATGGCATAGCTTTAATGGAGATGAGTATGATGTATGAGCAATCAAAGTAATTAATGTGTTAAAATTACAAGATTTGTGGCACTTCATAGTTGAAGAGGATGCTATTGATCTAGAAAAGTTTAATGCTTTGACAAAATTTGAAAAGGAAAGAAGGCAAGTTGTTGCCTTATGTCTCATACAAGACAGTATAGACTATTCCTTATTTCATTACATTGTAGAAGCTGATACTCCAAAGAGAGCATGGGATACACTGAAAGAAGTCTTTAGTGAGGAACCAAACGGTAGAGGAAGATGACTCTCTAAGTCAGGCAGAGCACGAGGAATCCCACACTGAAGTGGAAGACAATCAAGATGACTGTGTCTATGCGGCAGCTAGTGATCATGTAATCCCAGCAAATGATATTGATCCAGTTCTGTTTGATGATGGCAGTGAAAGCAAACATGTCACTGCAGCGGTACTCAATGATGTGAGTGATAGTCTCTTTGAGCAAGAGACACTTGATAGCAGCATAGAAGATGAAATAGTTGCTGAAAATGAGCAACAACTAGCTGATAGCATTACAAAAGAAACAACAACACGTAGTCCACCCCAAAATGAAAAAACCAGAAGTTTGAGGGATATCTATGAGCAGGCTCTTGTTACTGATGAGCATCTGCAATATGCTCTGTTTTTTTCTGATCCCACAATTTTTGAAGAAGTAGTGAAGGATGCACAGTGGAATCAAGCAAATGAAGAAATCAATAATGAAGTAGCTGAACAACACCAAGATGTGAATGCTCTCCAAGAAAAGCTTAAATATATTTATATTTTTTCTAACAAAAATGTTCAGTGTGCAAGTAAATATGACAACGAGAAGAATCATGTTGAAACACAAGATGAAGACTTTCACTATGTTCCAGAAAATGAAGAAGATCAACTACTTAGTATCAAGATCCAGAAGACAAAGAAAAAGAATTCCAAGTACACCTAAATGAAAAAAGTCAAGCTGAAGTTTTTTGAATGAAATGTAAGAATGAAATGTAAGCTTAGCTCACACATAGACTAGCAGGTATCTTTAGGCATAAACAATGATGGTGATGTACTTGGAGTTGAGATTAAGGTGGGCCACAATTAAGTTATTTAGTTAGGTAACCCACGATATTTAACTACTTGTGGTATTCACCCACAGTATTGTTGTTTTCTATTTCCTATTTAAACAACTTTGAATAATGAGAAGGAAATCATCTACCTGTGTATTTTCTATTGCTCCATTCTATTCTTTCACATGTATCACTATTACATAAACATAGAGAAAGAATATTTGAAACAATTTTTTTATAAAAACACAAAAAAAATTGTGTATTGTATTAAGTATTATGTTTAAGGGGTGTCTTAAACTATTGTCTTAAAACACCCGGACAATACTTAACATAATAGACAATTTTTTTTTTGTCTTAATAAACCATCTATGTAGTAGTGATATCTCAGTTCTCCACAAGAATTCTTAGTTTGGAGTTAATCCTCATTACTCTAGGGCACCAAACAAAGGTGGACCATAATATTGCATTTACATATGCATTTTGAATTTTCCTTCCTACTACCACTGAGCTACACCATGTTCCATGTTCATGCTTCTTGTACTCATCGCAATCAGCCTCAAAATAAAGGATCTGCAACCCGGTGGATTGGGTATTGCTCAACGTTCCCACTAGTGAATGAGCCATGCTGGAATAGCAGGTATTTTTTTTTCTCCTATGTCATTGGAAACTATTTGCAAACAATTCACAGGGATAATACTGGTTTACGTTCTTCTCCTTGTAGGAAGAGGATGCTAGAAGAAAACTAGAAACTAAAGAGCTGAAAATGCAAAACATAGAAAATACAAGCAAATATGAGTTGTTGCTGAGAATTTTATTAGCAAAGAAGAAAACTACAAGTTTCCCTTATGCAACTATGAGATGATCTATTTATAGTAGATTTGCAACAAATGTTTTACTATTGAAATTTCTGCTAGAGGTTGACTTTCATTAATTATCATACCGCTAGGTGAATGATGGACAACTAGGCAGTGCTGCAAGTGGTCGGTGGTCAGATGGGCAGCTAATGGCTCGGCAGCTGCGTATTTGATCATGGCCATCAAGCTTAGTGTTTTCAACACTCCCCCTTAAGCTTGACTTCTCAATGATCCCTAAACATTTCCTTAGATGTTCAAATCTTTCTTTTGCCAATGGCTTGCTGAAGATATCTGTAGATTGATCTTCAGACTTGCAAAATTCAAGATATATTTCACCATTGTTGATAAGTTCTTGGATGAAATGATATCTAATATCAATATGCTTGCTCCTTTTGTGAAAAACATGATTTTTTGATAGTTCTATTGTTGATTATTGTCAGATTAAATTTGTGTTTCTCCTTCGTGATCTTGCACCAAATCTCACATTATTCTTCTTATCCACACTGCTTGACATGATGCTGATGTTGCTGCTATATATTTTGCTTATGTAATTGAAGGAGTAACAATAGGTTGTTTTTGAGAAGCCCATGAGATTGCTCGTGAATGAAGATGGAAAATATACCAAGATGTGCTTTTTCTATCATCAATGTTAACTACAAAATCACTTTCTATGTACTCAACTAGAATGAAATCATCTGATTCTGAATATAAGATGCCATAATCTCTTGTTCCACTGATATATCTTAAAATGTTTTACCGTGTTTGTCAATGTTACTCCATTGGTGTTCTCATGAACCTTGAAATCAAACTCACTGCATACATAATGTTAGGCCTTGTTGCTATCAAATACATCAAGGTGCCTACCAATCTTTTGAATAAGCTTGGATTTACCTTTATACCCTTGTCTTCTTTGCTCAATTTCAATCCTATTGCTACACGTGTAGATGCTGGCTTGCAATTCAACATATTGAACCTTTTCAAAACATCCTTTGCATATTTTGCTTGACAAATGAAAATTCCATCATTTGTTTGACTTACATCTATGCCCAATAAATATTTCATTAAGCCCAAATATGACATCTCAAATTCATTTTTCATTGTTGATTTAAACAACTCAATTGAAAAGTTTTCTGTAAATATCAAATCATCAACATATAAGCATACAATTAAGACCTTACCTTGATTGTCTACCTTGATGTAAAGAGTTGTATCACTACTACATTTGCTAAAACCAGGGCTCTAGAAATAGATCCATTTTACACCTATTGCATCTTTTCCTTTTGGAAGATTCATTAATTGCCAAGATTAATTTTTCTCTATTGATTCATTTTCTTCATCCATCACCTTTTGTGAACTTTGAGATTTAATTGCTTCTTCACAACATATTGGATAAGAAATAGAAAATAATACAAAATCATAAATCAAACCATCATCATCATTACCTTGAGTTACCTCATATATTTCTTGGAGACTTCTTGTCTTCAGTGGAGTTCCATATGACCTTGAGCTATTACTTGAGTGATATCTTGGTGTTGACTGAGAACTTGTAGCTGATTGACGTGTTCATGTTGTGCTATGTGAACTCAAGCCATTGTTGGGAGTTTGATCTTCATCAAAATCTTTCATTTCAAATTGTTGTTGTACCTACCTGGCATCCCTAGAATTATCATTAGTTTGAGATTCCTTATGTGGCAAATGACGATCCCTATATCCATATGATAAAAGAGTAATAAATAATTTAGTCTACTGTAAATGTTATACTTTTGATTTTTAAGTTACAATTCTCTATGATGAAATCCCTATAATCTATGTCTCATCTTTTAGTTTTCATGATTGAAATGGATATTTCAGCATACATGCAAGCAAAGTAAGGACTACACGACCTACCGTGTCTATGCCTGTTATCATTTCTAGGGCTATGTATGTCATTTCGATAACAAAAAATCTTCTTTCTCCTTCTCCTAGTAAATACTGCAGGACTATGATTCAATATGTAACTGGCCAGAGATGGGGGTTTCTCCTTTCCCTCGTTCTGTAACCCAGGCTTTGGATTCGACTTCTTCTTTCTCTAATCATATTCCCCATTGGAGATCGATCATATTCTCCCTTGGGGATCGATACCTCCAAAGATAAGGGACAGTGCAAGAAGATGAGGGACCTTTAAGATGCAATCCTAGTTTTCAAAAACAACATCATGTTACCAAAAAATACATCAACCCGAGCCTGACATAGCACTTGGTATGGTTCAACCTGAGCCTGACATGTCATGGAACATGTAGGATAGGAAGAAAAATCACGTACGTTATATAACTACAAAACGCCCTCGCGATATGTAGTTATAAAATGTGTGCGCAATTTGTAAATCATAAAAAAAAAATTAAATACACAGTCCCGAACCTGCGGCCCATTTTCACAATCAGGAACGTGAATTCGACTAGCCATTGGAGCGTTTGGAGTGAGACCAGTGCTTGGGATTGTTGCAGGAGCTGATTCAAGTGGATGGGAGGAGATTTCACTCGTGCATTGTCATCCAACAAGGTAATTCAATCACCCAATGCATTTTTTTTTGTCAATTTTTACCCTATAATTGTCAATTTTTGTCAATTGTATTGTATATATTAATTGTAAAATTTTGGGAGCAGGTTCTGACCATGACCCAACCAAGGTTTGTTTGATATATTATCAACTTCTTCATTTGAAATGGAAATATTATCGAGTTTATTTGGATTACCATCTGTATTTTAGTGCATGTTTTAGGTTAATAAAGGGAATTGGGACCTATGGTGGTATTGTGGCATTTGGATTGAAGTATTGGATAGAATTAGAGTCGTTACTCCCTCTACTTTTGTCACTAATCATATATCTATTTGGCCCTCTTCTATGTCATTTTGTGCTTCTTGCACTTGTTGTCGGGGACTTGTGATCTTATTCACCCGAGTCATTTAGTTGGGTAGTATCTACGTCAATTCAAATTGGGAGTTGGGAGAAATTGCAAAGTCAACCTCATAAGAGAGGTTTGGGCATGTGACTATCAGTTTATTTCTTTGGATCTTTTGTTCATTTGATTTCCTTGGATGCCACAACAAGTGTGAATAGGAAGACAAGAAATGCAAAGAATGCTCAAAAGGCATGAAATATTCATCAATGAAAAAAAACCTCCATTGTCTCTCTCCAAGTGACGGTGCACAATAATTAAAATACATCACAATATTAGTTAAGGACTATTATCATGCAGCAAGGAGGCAAAATTTAAGCTTCAGAAGTTGGATGCATATCCTTAACGACCACAATGGAAGCAATTCTAAAAGGAAAATATTAAATAGCTTGCCATCGTTGGTCCTCTCTTGGTTCTACTTCAGCAGCCATCAAAGATGATGAAATAGTTTCTAAGGTGATAGAGACCATGGATATTTAGATAGCAAGACAATGGTGAACCTGATGAAGCCTATAGTTAACACTCATTTCACTAGTTTGTTGTTAATGTGCTATGTAAAACTTTTTGGATTTTAGGTGTTACCATCACATGAACTTGTATCAGTCTCATATAATCTTCTATAAGTGACATTAGGACAAGGATAGTTTTTTTTGTTCCCACGAAGTTGTGGTGATCATCCCCATTTTAGGTGTTACCATCACATGAACTTGTATCACTTGCGTATACGGATAATATTTGTAGGTTGCAATCACAATTGAAGAAGGTTTCAGATTACTTATGTTATCAAAATTTGACATGATTGAATGAGTAGTTAGCAAAATTTATATAGAGTTATTGCACATTATGTTGTTTAAGTTTATTTTGATATGTTTTACATTTATAATGTCATGATGTTTTGAGTAAAGCCCATGATATTTTATTAGGTAAACACTATATATGTATGTGATTGGTTTGTTGTAGACAAAATTGGACTTGTGCTTAAGTTAGTTTTTCATATTTTGTTATGCATATTATTTTAAATAATAATATATACTTGTTGGTAGCAACTCACTTATTGCAAAGGCATGTTAAACACAGTTTATTTTGATGGGGTTTCGCAAATTTTTGTTATCTAGCTTATGCTTTTGAATTAGTTATGTGGTGACATTTTATTTACTATTATATAGGTCTATGTGATGGTTTGATGTTATGAAGATAATTCGACTTAGATGCATTTCCATTTTCAATTTTGAAGATATGTCATTCAATACCATGTATACGTTTCTAATTATTTTCTTATTGTTTTTTTTATTGCAGTTGCGGCTATGGACCCCAATGCAGAAATATTGGTTGAGCTTGCCCAGTTGAGAGGGTTGAGTACTGCTTTTAGTGGTGGTGATAGAATTCGACGTTCACTTGCATCCACTTTGGATGCAATTGTTGAGACCATCACATTGTCAAACAACGTACTATATGATATTACTTCATATAGGGAAAGAAAAAGACGTGAGTACGCTGATGGGCTTAGCTACAGTGCAATAAAAAAGTTCAAAATCACCAAGGAGCATATATTTTCATTGTTTAGGGACCCTTGCATGGGGGAAATCCAAAATGCAAATAGGCCACATATCTCTATCGAGTGGTGCACATATCAACCATTTGTTGATAACTGGATGGACAGATGGTATATGGTTTTTGATATGCCACCACACAACAACAGGGAAATCCCGTTGTACTTCCTTCGGAAGATGTATGCAGAGTTCATGTTGGGAAAACACGTAAAATATTTTGATATATTGTAGTTTTAGGGGATCGGTGGGGGGATGCCCCAAAACTGACCCAATGCCAGGATTCGAGACGTTGATCACCCTATCCCTGCACCTTGCAGGCAGTTGCCTAGGCCAGATGTCCCACATGTACATCATGTGATTCCATAGACACGTGAGGCATTTTTGAGTCTGGCACGGGCCGTTGTTCGCCATAGCACTATGGTTCAGCATATGGGTGAGGATGGGACATCTGTCCCTGGTGTGGTACATACACTAGGTACTCATGGTGTAGGACCATATTCTAGTGCAGTACCACCCACTGGTGCAGGACCATCTACTGCAGCACCATCTACTAGAGCAGCGCCATCAGGACATTCCCAGCCCACCTTTGAGCCTCACGAGTGCACATCGTGTGGTCGTCCATGCTATGGTCTTTCATCAGATGTTGTCTTCAGTGGGTTTTTTAGTGATGTATGTATATGGTTAATTGTAATAAATTCTTCATTTATTTTCCTCTTTGTACACATTTGTATAGTTTGAGCTAATATATTAATTTTGTGAACTTGCAGCTGATGCTTTATGGCGGAAGCGACACCCCAGAGTATCATGTCCCACACTATACATAGGGGTAGGACATTCCATCCACTGATCCCGTATCTCACACCGAGGTAAACATTTTAAAATTTCAGTTTTTTAATACTTGTTGAATTGTTAATTTCCACATACTATACATGTTAGTTCACTAATGTTATCTACGGTCTAATATTTACAATTATTAAACTTGCAGATGCCAGATACTTCATGGGGCAAAGCAATGATGGAGGTAGGATCCATATCTGGGCAGATGCCAGATCCTACATGAGGGGAAGCAGTGATGGAGGTAAACATTTTAAACATTTAAAAAATGTCATTTTTTAAATGTACATGTATGTCCGTTGAATCATCCATGTCTAGCTACATGAACTCTTGTTGACTATAGGCTGGTACCGAAACACTTGGACCAGTTCCTGGAGTTGTATCTCCTTATAGGCCATATGTGAACAAGGGCCTAGTCTATATGAGACGGCCTACCTGTAGAAAGAGTGAAGTTGTCTGTGACCATGGAGATACTGATACCATGGTAATTTGTATATCCTTCGATGATATTTCTTCGTTAGCTTGAAATCGAGTGCATACAATATTTTGTTAATGTTTGATTTGCATGTTTACTGCATCAGGAGCCAGAGTTCACTGTTCAAAACCTTACAAGGATCTGACTGCTGCATCTACAATGGAAACAAGGCACACAGAGGTACAACTATTTGAACATGATATAGACATATTGTGTTATTGTTGTCTATTGTTTATTCATGCACATTTTTAAATATTTCAAGATTTGGTGATTGTAGCCACCACCACCACCAGGTCGTGCCCCCTCTAGTTCGACCATGGATGCGACCATCATTCATGTTCAACCAACAGCTCCATATGCTACACAAGAAACCCAATCCCCTTTGTGCCAGTCTCTCATTGAGGTGAGATGTCCATTAATGAACAATTGTTTCATGCAATGTCCGTTAACATTTTCATAATTTTTGAGTTAATTTAGATATGGTATTTTATTGAGCTAATGT
>LPNX010201322.1:314292-332682 GCA_001517045.1 Pseudotsuga menziesii
AGGTTTTGATAAAACTACAGGAATTATCATGGCCTCTCCAATGGAGAATGAGTCCCAACCTAAAAACCCAGAACAGGTACCACCGACCATGCAACTGGCAGTGGAACATTCTGAAGCCAGTCAAGTACTAGAAACAATGAGGCACCTAATCATCGAAATACAAAGCTATAAACTAGATAACGAACAGTCAAAGAAAGCACAGGAAAAGCAACAGGAGATCAATGAAATCTTGCTACAAATTTTACACAAGAAAAAAAATGGTAAGGAGCCTCGAACTGAGACCAGAAAGGGTCCCGAAAGGGAAGAAGCATAGAAAGAAAGAGTAGTTCCTGTAACGAGACCTAGAACTCTGAAAATCAGGTCAAGACTGGTGGAATGAGAAAGGTGGATCACCTGGAAGGTCAATTCAAGAAGATCAAACCCACTAGTTTCAATGGGGAATCTAAGATAGGGGAAGAAGCAGATGCATGGTTGTTGGATATCAAGAAATATTTCCAGATCTACAACTATTTAAGTAACATGAAAGTCTGAATGCCAATTTATAATATTAAAGGAAAAGCTAGTATCTGGTGGTAGGACCTCAAGATCTCGCAAGGACTCAAGGAGAAGAATTTGGAGTGGGAAGAGTTCAAAAGACGGTTTAAAAAATAGTACCTATTCAAGAATTACTACGAAAGGAAAACCAAGGAATTCTATGAGTTAAGACTCAGCTTGATGACCATGGAGGAGCTCATTAACAAGTTCTTAGACCTACTGAGGTTCGTACCCTATATCAAGGAAGAAAAGGTGAAGGTGCAGAGATTCCTAAGCTGTTTGTCGCAGGCTTACGAGGACAAAATTGAATCTGACAACTGAAAGACTTTGGATGAGGTGCTGAGGAAAGCCAGGCTATGTTTTGAGTAGTACAAACAGTGGAATGATCCATCTAGAACATGGAGAGACAGGAAACCAAAGAGGTTCAGTCAGCAAAAGAAAGGATTCAGACCACCGCCATACATGAACACCCTGAGGAATGCCCAAGGAAGCCCTTATAATAAAAATGGACCACCGCCACCAAGATATGTAAGGCCAGCCATTCTCAGGGTAAAAGGGGATGACGAGGCTCCCAGAGAACCTTTGACTTGCTAGGAATGTGGGGAAACCCATTTGAGGAGACATTTCCCATGCCTAAATGAGGCAAATAAGACCTTACACAACGTTAAAGAAGCATCAATAGTTGGGGAAATTGGTAGGAATTTCCACAGCATAAATGCGGCCTTGGAGGATCGGCAAGCCGACCATCAGTATACTATAGTGGAGATCGAAGGTATTGTTTCGAACCACGCTATATCTATATTAATTGATCCAGAAGCTACGTTGAGCTACATTTCTCCAAGGACGGTGGAGCTCTGCCAGCTAAGTAGGGTAAAGCATGCAAAACCATGGTTGGTCCAATTGGCCATGGGGGAAATAAGAAAGGTAACGGATTTTATTATTAATTGTGAAGCTTAGTTGCAGGATCATAAAACCAAGATCGACCTAAATGTTTTGTTCTTGGGATCGTATGACATGATAATTGGCATGGATTGGTTAGAAAGGAATAAAGTAGTGCTGAACTATTTTTCAAAGACCTTTACTTACATTGCTAAAGAGAAAGTCCTTCAGACGGTAAGGGGACTGCCCAAACCCATCTCATTAAGACAAATTTATGCTATGCAACTAAATAAATGCATGAGAAACGGATATAAAATCTTTGCAGCTAGGGTTGCTGACTTGCTCCTAAATGAAGACCAAACCTCTCTAAAACAACATCCAGTCCTAGAGGAGTTCCCTTATATATTTCTCAAGGAGATACCAGGCCTACCCCCTCAATGGGAGATCAATTTCTCCATTGAGCTACTACTCAAATATGCACCAGTGTCAAAGGTTCCTTACTAGATGAGCATTCCAGAATTGACTGAACTAAAAATTCAGTTACATGAACTATTTAAAAAGGATATATCAGGCCTAGTGTGTCTCTCTGGGGTGCACCGGTCTTGTTCGTTAAAAAGAAGGACGGGACCTTAAGACTCTGTATCAATTACCGTCATTTAAACAAAGTAACCATAAAGAATAAGTATCCCCTACCCAGAATCAATGACCTGTTTGATCAAGTGGGGGGGCGAGAGTCTTCTCCAAGCTGAACTTATGATCTGGATATCACCATATTTGAATAAAAAGTGAGGACGTAAACAAAACTACCTTCAGAACCTGCTATGGACACTACGAATTTGTAGTAATCCCTTTTGGCTTGACCAATGACCCTGCAACACTTATGTTCCTAATGAATGGCATTTTTAACAAATATCTAGATCAGTTTGTACTAATCTTCATCAATGATATCTTGATTTACTCTAAAACCAAATAAGAACATCAACTTTATTTAAGGATAGTGTTGCAAACCTTAAGGGAACACCAACTGTATGCCAAGTTGGAAAAGTGTGAATTCTTTAAGACTAAAATTTAATACTTGGGACATGTTATATCCAAGGAGGGGATTGCAGTAGATCCCAGGAAAGTACAAGCCATATCTGATTGGCCAGTACCCAAGGACATGGCTGACACTCGGTCATTTATTGGACTCACTGGCTACTATAGAAGGTTTATGGAGGGATTTTTCAAAATTGCGTACCCCATTACCTCCTTAAAAAAGAAGGGAGTAAAGTTTGCTTGCTCATCAAGATGCCATGAAAGATTTGACAAACTTAAAGAGTTGCTAACCAGGGCCCCAGTCCTAAAGGTAGCCGACCCTGTTAAAAACTACACAGTCTGTACTAATGCCAGCTTATAAGGAGTAGGAGGGGTTTTATCCGAAGAAGGACATGTGGTCTGTTACGAGTCATGCAAGTTGAAAGAGAATGAACGTAACTATGTGGTCCATGACTTGGAACTGGCAGCCGTGGTGTATGCCCTAAAAATGTGGTGGCACTACTTATTGGGAAATAAATTTCTGTTACTGATTGATAACACTTGTGTGAAACATTTATTTACGCAGTCCGATCTAAATGCCCGACAAGCGAGATGGTTGGAATTCCTCAGTAAGTTCGACTTCGAGGTGAGGTATATAAAATGTAAGGAAAACAAGGTTATAGACGCATTGAGTCAAAGGACTCATGGTATTAGTCAGATAATCTCTGGCCAGCCCAAGAGTGACCTCTTGGATAGGGTCAAGGAAGAAACCACTCAGGACACTAACTATAATAAACTACTTAGTAAAATACAAAATAACGAGATAAATCTGGACGGGGCAGCTTTTAAGGTTGACCAAAAAGGATTTATTTGGCTTAAGGATAGGTTGTACATACCTAATGTTTTGGATATCAAGCTATTTATTTTAAATGAGATGCACAAACCTTCATTTGCAGGTCATCTAGGTTACAAAAAGATGGTAACTGCTCTGAGGAAGCAGTTCTTTTGGCCTAGTTTAAAATCTGATGTAATTGAATACCTGTCCAAATGCATAGAATGCCAGCAAGTTAAGACAAAACATGGGCACCCGGCTGGTTTGTTACAGCCTCTACCAATACCCTAGTGGAAATGGGATATCATATCTCTGGATTTCATCACTGGTTTACCAAAAACACAGAAACAACATGACTCTATCATGGTGGTAGTGGACAAGTTAAGCAAATCTGCTCATTTTATTCTGGTAAAATCAACACATAAGGTGGCTGATATTGCAGAAATATTTCTAAAGGAGATATTTCAACTGCACGGTGTACCAAAAATTGTAATATCTGATAGTGATGTGAAATTCACATCAAATTTCTGGAAATCACTATTTGCAAGTTTAGAAACCAGAATTAACTTTAGCACTAGTTATCATCCGGAAATGGATGGGAAAACAGAACATACCAACCAAAACATCACAAACATGTTAAGGATGTATGTTATGAAAAGACCCACTAAGTGGGAAAACTATTTGTACTTGGTGGAGTTCGCTTATAATAATGGTTATCAGGCCTCAGCGAAAATGAGTTCATTTGAGATACTATATGGGAAAAAGTACAATATCCCTGTCAATTGGGATAATCCTATGGATCATGTGCTAATTCTGTAATGCCACCCACACATCCCACAACGTTATTCTGAGTGCCATTTCTGTAATGCCCCCCACACTATGTTTTTATTTTTGGATATTATTATTATTTGTTGACTGTCTATGTATAATGAATTATGGCTGCTGATGACTCAGCCAGAGAGTCCAAGTAGTACTGATGTAATAATTACCCTTGGGGTTAATAATAATGAATAATAAAATTAATGATGCAACGAATATGGTGGAATCAACCAAGTTAAAAAAGGAAACATGTGGGAGATAGTAAGGAACAGGGACCAGCTAACTTTAGGGACTGAAAATGTAAGTGTCATGTGTGCAAAATCAGCATAGACACATCCCTGAAATAGGGGATACCATTAAGCCCTGGGAATTCCAGGGTGAGGAAGGGGAGAGGGCTAATGGGGAAAGACCTAGGAAAAAAAAAAGAAAAGGGATCCAAGGAAAAAGAGAGAGAAAGAGCATACAGTGTAGGCAGGACACTGTTGAGTATGTTGGGGAATAGGAATCTACTGAGAGAGCGCCTGCTGTTGGACATGATTGCGTGTGAATATTCTGAGATTTGAATCTGAAGTTAGCGGTCCCTGCTGTCTCCTAGGAGGTTTGGCTCAGGGGTGACTAGAAGGCAAAGGAGTCGATCCTAGTCTATGGTTGGGTGGAATGTGGCTGCTTCCACCATAGTCAGTGTAGCTGATCAACACATTTTGAGTATGAGTTTGATGATTTTTTTTCTGTATACTCAAATCTATACTATATTCTCTCAGATTTACATTTTATTTAAGTGTGAATTATCTTGGTTATGGTGCAAGTAAAAATTTATTTGGTTGAATGCTCTATGCCTAGGAAGAAAAATTTTATATGTATATTTATATGCATATTCCTGTAGCTGATAGTCCTATTCTTATTCACCTCAGTTGGGTTATCAGGAGGGTTTTTTTGCTATAATTTTAATTTTAATGCATAGGGTATGGTAAATTTTTAATTCCAGTTCTTGCATATACAAGTAGTAGATTAGATTCAATTTGCTGAGATGGACTTACATTCCAAGATATGGCTTCCTTTGTGTATACCCATATATATCCGCATACGACATGCCTATTCAAGTCTCCCAACCCTTGACGATACCAGACGAGACTTCTGCACAACCAAGCCATACATCTAACTTTCCCTCTGTGGGTTATTATTCATCGAAAGGGTTATGACTAAGATTGAGGGACATCGATATCATCAAGCGTCTTCCTCCCAGATGTTTATCGCTCAGTTTTTTACAGGGAAATGGATCGGGAGGTAGTGGAAAACTAGGAGCCAAAATCCGAAGTTGCATGGCCCAGACACTGCATTTTCACTGACCATGCCTATAACAAAAAATGAGAAGCCTAATCCTCTACATTGGATGAAGTGTCGTCCTGAAACCAATTTGGCTTCAGGGAGGAAATCATTTTGCTGTCATAGGAGACAATCGATGAAGCCCTTATGGCATGAATCCCCTCACCCCACTCACTTGACAGAGCTGGAAAGGGATAAGGAAAAATTTGTTTTCAAACCTTAACCACTGTCAAATGAGGGTTTCAACAGAACCCATTTGACTGAGGCTTAGATTAATCCCATGAGGTGGATCTAGCATCCACCTGGTCAACTAAGTGGATGGGCCAACGGATGGTGTGGACATCGTAAGGTCAAGGGAAGGAAAGTCTTGGCTATGAGCTTTTCTTTAGTACTTGTTACTTATATTCTTAAGGGTTCCTTGACAAACTAACAAAAACGAGACTTTTATTAAGTCAAACCAAATTTACCTTTCAAAATTACAGTGAACCTTTAGACTACAGAAACACGAAGATGGGTCTTTGTTCCACACCAGAGCCACAACATAAAAGCTATTAAAATAGAAGATAAATTTATAGACAGTCCATTCATACATAGCAATGTTAAAATTTAGGAACTTAACAAAGCCACAATTTCTCTGCTTAAAGCCTTTTAATCCAAAAGAAGTACATTAGAGCCCTTAAGGGGACTGATAATCCGAACGTAATATATATATATTTACCTGGAGAAATTTAAAAAAAAATACCATAATCGCTTATGACTGTGAGTCTTCCACGCCGTGGCTTCGTTGCCTTACTCTCTTGAAAGACCCATCAACATGGATAGTTTCAAAACATTGGAACCCTCAGATCCCCTTACCGGCACAGTCTACAAAGACCCCCCTCCTATCTTGGCAAGCCCAAATCCAACAAAATTTACCCCAAGGTCGATAAAATCACTTACCAAAAAAACACCTTGTAAATATGCGTCCTTCCAACTGATCCCGCCCTTAGTACCTGCAGCCAAAGACGAGGGTTACGTTCCGTTGTGGGTAGAAATCGTAATTAAACAAAACAAGAATGACTGAGTAGAAAAAACCCTTAATGAACTGAGTTACCTGTGTCAAAAATGGTTTGGGGGTAAGTCACTAGCACGATAGGGCTTGGTTCAGTCCTGTGAAAGGTAGGGCAGTGGTAGTTCGTGAGCACTGATTTCTCCTGTGAGCAGTCCTCGAAACCCTCAAAAGAACCCCAGCACCAAACACGAAACCCTGAGTATGCCACTGAGGTAATGGTGCTTTCAAGAAGTCTCTTTTCTCTCCCAAAGGCCACAAGTACAATAGCCTTAAAGAACATAATAATGTTAAGTGTACAACAGAAGTACCCAATGGTCGAAAACTCATAGCGATCCATGTGATCATGGGGACCATCATAACTTATTCCTGCTGCATAATCATTAGGAGGTGACAGTTGCAAGTTCAACTCTAGACACGCTGGACACCCCATCGTGGACCTCATAACCATTACGTGGAGCCCAAGTAAGTCGTTCCAATGGCTTCTGGTAGCAAGATCACGGACCATGTGGTATTCTCAGAACCTTACGATACCCATCATAAGCCAAGTCTTTTAAATTGCAAAACCTTGGTTTAAGCTGATACTTACAGGTTCTCCTTCGGAGGGAGGTCGACCTGTTTAAAACTTAGGATAGACCCTTTTTTTCCTTTAAGTCGAATGCAATATACCCCTCCTTGCGTGAGCTTAGAGGTTGGACTTTAAATTTGGGCTTTGTTTTGTTTGCATGTGGACTTCGCTAGTATGATGGGGTGACATGAAAGCTCTCGGTGTTGATCTTGGGCTTGGCCCATAAAATTTTTAGGAGAAAAGTATTTTTCCAAGCCTTCTGGTTAGGGAGTTGGGTTCATTACATAGGTATGCCTTTTCCAATTTCTTAGTGCACATGTCATAGAAAATGGATGGTTAGCTGAAGCCTAGCAAGTAATTTTATCAGCCATGTGGTCCAATCTGTCATCAATGGATACCGCAAGCAAAACTATCAAAGGAAACATTTTACTGAATCCAAATCGCAACACTTAGGTACTGATCTACATAGTTGCTTGCAAAATTAAACAAGTAGTAGCATCAAAAAAGGGGTAGATGACAAGACTAATTTTACAATTACTTATGCCATGATTGAACTATACCTTTGAGGTTTTAAGGAAACCATAAATGAATATAGAACCTAGAATAAAGAAAAGAAAAAAAATTGAGGTAGTTTACAATTTCACCAAGTAATTAATAGTCGCAGCCATTTTTTTTATAATAAGAAAGAATAATATAATAAGATCAAGAACACATCAAGCAACGCTATTCCGACGCACATTACACCAAATGATTAACACTAGCAGCCATTTTTTTTAATAAAAAGGGATAATAAAAATAAGATTCAAATGCAGGCATCTGACAACATTATTGCCAAGGCATTTCCCCAAATGATTTACATTTGCAACCATTTCTTAAATAAAAATAAATAATAAATAATAAAATTCAAATCCGACATCGGACAACATTATTCCCAAAGGAATTACTCCAAATGATTTACATTTGCAACCATTTCTTAAATAAAAAGGAATAATAAAAATAAGATGCAAAGGCATGCATCCGGCAACATTATTCCCGAAGGAATTTCCCCAAATGATTTACATTTGCAGCCATTTCTTAAATAGAAAGGAATAAGAAAAATAAGATTCAAACAAAGGCATCCGATAGCATTATTCCCAAAGGCATTTCTCCAAATGATTTACATTTGCAGCCATTTCTTAAAATAAAAAGGCATAACAAAAATAAGATCCAAAACCGAGGCATCCACCAACATTATTTCAGTGACATTTCACAAAATGATTAACACTGGAAGCCATTTTTTAAATAAAAAGAACAATAAAATGAGATCCAAAACACATTCGGCAACGTTAATCGAGTGGCATTTCATCCAATGATTAACACCAGTAGCCATTCTTTAAATATAAAAAGAAATAATAAAATAAGATCCAAAACACATCCGACAAGGTTATTCCAGTGGCATTTCACCAAATGATTAACAGTGGTAGTGAGTCTTTAAATAAATAAAAAAGAATAATAAAATAAGATCCGAAACGCATCCCGCAATGTTATTACGAGTGGCATTTGTCCAAATGATTAACACTTGCAGCCATTTTTTTAATAAGAAAGAATAATAGAATAAGATCGAGAACATATCGAGCAACGTTATTCCGACTTGCATTTAACCAAATGATTAACAGAAAAATGGATTAATCATTACAGAACCAAAAATGCATTTAAACAATGCAGGCAAAAACGCATTGCAGAATGCATCAACAAGAAAGAAAATCAAGTGGATCTACTCAAGCAATCATAAATCATCCAATCTCACCCACAAATACCTACTTTAGCACTTTATCAAAATGCAAGAACCACCTCATGTTCATATCTTATCATTAAAAAATGAGAAAAAACATAGCAAAGTAATTCTCGAGCAAGAATCCAAATGCAAGCAACACCTCCTTCACAAGCTCTCCTCTTCCCAAATGCAGCCCTACACTCCCCTATGAAGAAACAATATCTTAATTAAATAATACCAAAAGAAAAAAAATTCCCCACATGATGTGGAGAGAAAACGGTAACTTTTGCACTAAATATGCCATTGTTAGTGGCCGTCAATCTTTGCACTAAATATGTCATTGATAGTGATGAGGAAGATTTCCCCCATCTTCGCCATCAAATAAATAACTCTAGGCATGCACCCAACCGAAATAATATTTAGGTTTTCAATCTTACTTAGGTATTTTTAAAAAATTACTCTTAAATACTTGAGGACATTATGTATAAAGTATACTAGAAATACTTATCCTCGCAAGTAATTATTTGATATGTAAATAACTTCTCATCTTGTAGTAGAAAGGAAAATATTCTACTGAAACAATAATTTTTTTTTTATTTAGGAGTTTTTTAACGGATTCTTTAATTAATTATGTAATGGTAAATAACTTATCACTTTGCCATAAAAAGGAAATATTCTTATGAGAAGGTAATCCATTTTATTTAATGGTTTATATAACCAATCCTTAATATATAAACACATTTATTTAGTTTATATATAAAGGATTCTCACTATATTTACACCTATGTAAATAAACATAAATCAAGATTCTCACAATGAAGGATTCTTTTTCGGTTACTAATTTTTATAAGTGTTCCTCAAAAACATAAATACACCTTTGTACATGTATTAATGTATTAAAATAACTTTTGTGAGAATAAAACAAGTAGTTAAACCTTTGAGGAAATAATATCATTGACTGCAATTTTTTGAAGAGAAAGCTTTAATCCTCTTACTAAAAGTCTTAGGGAGGTTTCCTTGGCATAAAATTAGGTATTACGAAAATAATAATAAAGTAAATATATATNAAGGTTTAGGTCGTCAAGGGAATCATTATTCTTCTTTGAATTCCCAAGGATCCACTCGTTGTTTTAACCTCCCCCCCCACTGAATTCGTCCCCAATAATTCTTAGTCGCGTCAACTTTCTAGACTCCTAACACTATTGATCACATCCATAATTTTTCATAAAGTTAGGATGGTTACTTACAGTGCCATTTTACCTACAGTCTATTTTTTTGGGTCGAGGTAGAAAGGGGATGCTACATCCTTTCCCCCTTAGGATTAACACCGTCCTCGGTGTTACGTCTTCTTCAAGCCTTGTTCTCATTCCCTCTGCAGATCCTCGTTCCTTGCTTCTACATTCATTGTAAATATAATCCCACTTTGTTGTTCTTTAACCTGTTCTTTGAAAGATCTCACGAGCCCTACCTGGAATATCATCGTAACCATCAATTCGAATAATGCATAAATATAAACTTTAAAATCAAAAGAAACATGTGTTCTTTGGAAACATATTTTTGTTGTTTTTCATAAAAACCCTTATAGAAATTATATTCCCTTATAACGTGATATTCCTGCAGGTACCCAACATTTTCAAATCTTAAAATTAACATAAAATTTATGATCTAAAGTAGGATCATCCCTGTATTTATATCTCATGGCACATATATTATCCATATTAAACATTTTCCTTCATACCCCAGGTATAGAGTTTTTTTTTTCAAATACATTTAATCATTTCCACTCGGCTCACCACAATTGTAATCATATTAAATTAACATAACATGTACATAATAATAACTTTCTTCACATTTTACAAAACACATATTAATGAAAGCATTACAAATGCACATAACAACAACATTTGTATCATGTTTTCCACATGAGAATTCTTCTCATGCATAATTTGCAACTAATGTTTCGTCATTCATTATATCATGGTGCACAAATTACCAAAATAATACACACATACCATTTTTATGGAATTAATGTTCCAAGCACTCCTTGGATGAAATATTCTTCATCAATTTCTCATATATATGCATGAGGGTTATCTCCTCATGGAACCACAAGTTCACATGTAGGCCTCCTCAACATGTATATATATCACTCAACCAATACCACATAACCTTAAACCTCACCATGGTGCTCTTTCGAAGTTCTGCTCAAGATCCTAACACCTCCTCTAGGTGCTCAATGGGAAATCTTTGCTTAAGAGCCTAACTCCCCCCTCTCAGTGCCGACTAGTAGATATTTGCTTAAAATCCTAACACCTCCTCTAGGTGCTCACTGGAAGCTCTTTTCTAATGAGCCTAACACCCCCTCTCGATGCTCACTGGTAGCTCTTTTCCTAGGCCTAGGTCTGAATATCATAGAGCACTCACTAGAGTCTAACACCTCACAAGGCTGTTCATTGGCAACTCTTTACCAACTTGTCGATAATTTTAGAGCCTAACACCTCTCTCAGGTGCTCCATGGAAACTCAACACCAAACCGATTTTCCACTTCTTTTTAATTAGTTAGTTATGTTTAGAGTAGAACAAATTCTTATAAATTAGGAGCCTTATAATGTAGGGCGTCCCCCGTGGTCAGCTCAAAATGTTTCACCATTCTTTGTTTATTTAGTCATAATGGCATATATTTTTGACTACATGAAACATCATAACCATCATTGAACATATCTATGTTCTAGAGCTTACTCACTCAACATCAAAACATGTTCGGATTAAGTCTTTCAACATTATACTCTCAAAATGTTTAAACAACACTTTATTGCTTGGCATAGTTAGACACTTCTAGTATCTCTACATGTACATGTCAATTCAAAGAAATTCTATAATTCAATTTATTTATCACATATACATTGTTTGCACAACTGATAATTCTCATAATAATACAATTACCATATTCAAGTAATTTAGTAACAAAAAATTCAAAAACTTCTTACCAAGGATACTCTCGATGTATAAATTATCTAATTATGGTTTACCATAATGCAATTAATTAATTGATGATAACATTTTTCTGACATTTCATAATATTCCATGGATCACATTGAGTCTAGATGTTACCTCCTTCCTTGGCGGGATTTATCTTCCATTTATCTGTGAATTCCTATTTTCTCATGTGTTTTGCAACCACGAATACCTACACTTTGTACTCACAATTCCTTGTCAAATATTATTTATATCATAAACTCATAAAAGAAAATTCTAAAATGTAAAGAAAGTTACTATTTGAATTCCTTAGGCACTTGATACATCAAGATATTCTTTTTTTTTAAATGTGTTCCATTCACAACAACTTAATCTTAATTACACTTGCATGAACCCTTACTGATATGCATCTTAATCCAAACTTTATATGAAATTAAATTTACGTCATTAAACTTTTACTCGATTTTATCATGCCTTCTCTTCATCATCCTTGACTTGGTATCAAATTAACGTTTGTAATACACTTTAAATAAATGAAGTTTATGTGATAAGCAACAGTATGCATTTAAAAATACCATATGTATATTTCTGTAGTTTAGTAATCTAAGTTAGCATTAAACATAGTACTACATCTACTTCCTCCTTTGCATAATTTACATTTTAATGCAACCAAGTCTTCCCATCATCTTTTGTTCATGCTTTTGAATTGATGATCACTCGATTAAGAAATTATTCTTGTAGTAATTACCTTCTAAAATAATGAATACATATCAAAGTATACAGCATATTAGGTCCAAGTGTTGTCAACCCGCTTTGATACCATACATAACAGGCCCATACAACCATCCATAAATATTTGGGGTACGTTATGGGAAAATTAAACTTATATCTTTTGGGTACACCAATTTAATTAATCCCATTCAATGATGAGCTTAACCAATCCCAAGAATCGTTAGATTAAAAATACAACCATTCCCAAAATACATATTATATTAATTTTTAATTTTCCAATATGATCCTTAATGAATAGGAATACTTCAATATATCCAACATAAGCCATTTAAGACTGTAAATATCCACTATCACTAATATCATAAAGTCTTATCATCCTCTAGATAAGGCATTCAAGGTTGTTGTTTCTATTTCATTTGAGTACGACATTCTTCACTTACTAAACACAATATAAATGCATATTCAAAGTATATAAATGTTATGATATACACATTTCCCATGGGTTCACACACCTGTTATTACCCTTCCCTTGCATGCGTAATCAAGTATGTCCTAGTGATGGTGTCCAAACCTTTAAGTAATTCAACACACACATGTCTTAGGAGATTATTAGTATTTCATTAAATAACAATGAATGCCAAGACATATACAAAACATTGGATTACAGAGTTGTTCTGTGAATAAAATGACATCAAATCATCCTCCTCTTTAGTTACAGTTAAAACATTCCATAACAATAATTCTTATAAGGTTCCCACTTTACCCTTGCGACACATTCTTTGGAATCAGAGCTTGTCATTAAACACATAAGCTCATAAAATATTAGGAACACTATCATCAGTAACATTATTTAATGAAAAACATGTTAAGCATGAATCAGACTACAATTTTTACTTAACCATACTGATCATTCATTGAACATAACACGACTGTAAACTACCTCAATTTTTTTTTCCTTATTCAAGGTATATATCCAATTTATGTTTTCCTTAAAACTTCCAAGGTATAGTTCAATCTTGGCATACGTAATTGTAAAATTTAGTCTTGTCATTTATCCTTTTTCGAAGCTACTACTTGTTTTAATTTGGCAAGCAAATATGTAGATCAGTACCTAAGTGTTGCAAGTTGGATTCAGTAAAATGTTTCCTTTGATAGTTTTTCTTGTGGGTTCCATTGATGACAGATTGGATCACATGGCTGATAAAATTACTTACTAGGCTTCGGCTAACCATCCATTTTCTGTGACAGGTGCACTAAGAAATCGAAAGAGGCGTTCCTTGGTAAAATATCCCTATTTCCTATCTAGAAGGCTTGGAACAATACACTTCCTTTGACATTTTATGGGCCAAGCCCAAGATCAACGCCAAGGGCTTTCATGTCACCACAATACACTAACGAAGTCCACACACAAACAAAGACAAGTCCTATACTAAAGTGGAAGCACTGAGTTAACTCAAGGAGGAGTATATCACATTCAACTTTAAGGAATCAACGGTCTATCCTAAGTTTTTAAGCAGGATGACCTCCCTCTGAAGGAGAACCTGTAATTCTTAGCTTAATCCAAGGTTTTGCAATGAAAAATATAGCTTAAGATGGGTATCACAAGGTTCAAAGAAAATCCCACATGGTTCGTGATATCACTACCTTAAGCCACTGGGACAACTTACTTGGGCTCCACGTAATGGTTATGAGTTCCACGATGGGGTGTCCAGCATGTTCAGAGTTGACCTCAGAGCTGTCACCTCCTAATAATTACATGACAGGCATAAGCTACGATGGTCCCCATGATCACATGGATCATGATGAGTTGTTGACCACTAGGAACTGCTGTTGTACACTCGACATTATTATGTTCTTTAAATTTGTTGTACTTGCGGCCTTTGGGATAGAAAAGAGACTTCTTGAAAGCTCCATTAGCTTAGTGGCATACTCGGGGTTTGGTGTTTGGTGCAGGGATTCTTTCGAGGGTTTGGAGGTCCGCTCATAGGAGAAATTAGTGCTAGCAAACCGCCACATCCCTGCTTGTCATAGGACTGAATCGACCCCTATCATGATAGATATCTACACTTGAACCATTTTTACCACAAGTAACTCAATTAATTAAGGGTTTTTTTGCTGCTCGGTCATTTCTTGTTTTGTCTAATTACGACTTCCACCCACTACGGAACGTAACCCTCATCTTTGGTCGCAGGTACTAAGGGCAAGATCGGTTGAACGGATGCATGTTTACAAGGTGATTTTTTGGTAAGTGATTTTATCGACCTTGGCATAAATTCTGTTGGCTTTGCGCTTGCCAAGATAGGAGGGGGATCTTCGTAGACTGTGCCTGTAAGGGGATCAGAGGGTTCCAATGTTTTTAAAATATCATTGTTGATGGGTCTTTCAAGAGAGTAAGGCACTGAAGCCATGGCATGGCAGACTCACAGTCTTAAGTGATTTATGGTATTTTTAATTTCTCAGTGTAAATATATGTATTAAGTTCAGACTGTCAGTCCTCTTCAGGGTTGTAATGTACTTCTTTTTATTCTTTAAGCTAAGAAAGTGTGGCTTGTTAAATTTTCAATATGCTTAGCTAAGACATAAGTATTTCATTATATTTTCATAACAAAGGCATATAAGCAGGATCACTGAAAGATAGACAAGCACAACCATACAAAAGGAACACAAAGATTTATCCTAGGAAAACCCTAAAGGACAAAACCCATAAAAAGCTTTCTTCAATATAGATGCCCCAAAAAGATAAAAGGTAAAACCAACAAGGAGATCAAAGCCTGATCCTCCTCCTTCTCCTGGAACTCTTCTCTTTTCCAATAATGCACTACACAAGTGAGAGTGTGTGTGTCTCAAATGAGGAGCACCCACCTCTATTTATATTCATCCATTCACTTGAATTAACTCATCCGACATGTAGGCTCGAGTAAATCATGTAGGCTCGAGTTACACATGTAGGCTCAAGTAACCACACTGCGGTGCTAATGACCGACCTTTACAAATAGAGGGGACAACCTCATGAATCTTATTAGTTCTTCTGATTAGGAGCATCGGGGTACAAGATAATACAAGTGGTTTCCCAGTAGGACCATCAGGGACCACAAAAGATACATATAGAATATTCTTCGAAGTTAGAATATTTCAACACTCCCCCTTAACAACAAGGGTATTCTACAACAACATCAACAACAAAAATAGTAGGAGAGGACATCATCAAAATCATCAGGGTAACACATCTATAAATCATTGGAAGCTTTTCAACATCATATAGTCTTCATCTTCAATATTTGACGACAACAACTCTTTAATCAACATCAACATCTTTTGACCTTTTGATCAGCAACATCTTCAACAACATCTTCAGCACTTAGACCTTTCGATCAGCAGCAACATCTTCAACACTTTGACCCTTCTATCAGCAACATATTTGGCACTTTGACCTTTCAATCAGCAACATTTTCAGCAACATCTTCAACACTTTGACCTTTCTATCAGCAGCAACATCTTCAGTACTTTGACCTTTCGATCATCAGCAATATCTTCAGCACTTTGATCTTTCAATCAGTAAGGACATATTCATCATTTTGACCTTTCGATCAGCAACATCATCACATTCTTATTAGTAACATCGTGATCAGAACCATCATCATACTTCAACTCTCGAACAGAATCATCAGCATCATATTCTGATCTTTTGATCAGTATGTCGTCATCATCACATACTGATCATCATCATTGTCACACTCTGATCTTTCGATCAGTACATCATCATCATCATACTCTTGATCGTTCGATCAGTACATTATCATCATAATCTGATATTTTGATTAGTACATCATCATCATCATAAAAACATCATCATCATGAAAACATCAACATCATCAAAACATCATTATGATCAAAACATTCAACATCATCAAAACATCAAAATATCATCATCATCACACTCTGATATTTTGATCAGTACATCATCATCATCATAAAATCATTATCATAAAAACATCAACATCATCATCATCAAAACATCAACATGATCCTTCCTTTCAGAATTACGGGATCAACATGTCTGTGGTACTCAAACGATCCTTCCTGACAGAATTACGAGATTTAGGTCTTTACGGAGTTACTAACGATCCTTCCTTTCGAAATTACGAGATCAACACATTTGTGGAGCTTACACGATCCTTCCTTTCAGAATTACGGGATCAAGTCTTTATGGAGCTACTAACGATCCTTCCTTACGGAATTACGGGATTTATGTTTTTATGGAGTTGCTAACGATCCTTCCTTTCAGATTTACGGTATCAACACATTTTTGGAACTCAGAAAATCCTTCCTATTGGAATTACGGGATCAACACATCTGTGGAACTTAGACAATCCTTCCTGTTGGAAATACTGGATCAAGTCTTTACGAAGCTACCAATGATCCTTCCTTTCGGAATTACGGGATTTAGGTATTTACTGAGTTACTAACGATCCTTCCTTTCAGAAATATGGGATCAACACATCTGTGGAACTCAGACAATCCTTCCTCTTGGAATTATGGTATCAATTCAATGATCCTTCCTTTTGAAATTATGGGATTTAGGTCTTTACGGAGTTACTAACGATCCTTCCTTTCGGAATTACAGGATCAACACAATTGTGGAACTCAGACAATCCTTCCTCTACAAATTATGGGATCAACACACATTCTCAAGTACCGAAGTCACTGGATCCATTCTAAGCCAAAGTTCAAGGATGATACAATACTACCACCTTCTCAATGACTGAATTTCACTGGATCCATTCTGAACTGAAGTCCAAGGATGATACAATCCTACCACCTTTTCAATGACCGAAGTTCACCGGATCCGTTTGAATCAAAGTCCAAGGATGATACAATCCTACCACCTTCTCGATGACCGAAGTTCACCGGATCCATTCTGAACCGAATTCCAAGGATGATACAATCCTACCACATTATCGATGACCGAATTTCAAGGATGATACAATCTGACATCATTCTCGATGACCGAAGTCACTATATCACTTCTGGACATATGTCCCAGGATGATACAATCCCTCTTCATTCTCGAATACTGAGGTCTCCGGATGACTTTAGGGAAAGTTCCTAGGGATGATACAATCCCATTGCAACATAACCACTCCCCCTTTTGGGGAAGGTCTTTCCGAACCACACCAAGCTTGTCTCAAAAGTGTTCGAACTTTACTCGGGACAAAGGTTCCATCAGCACATCATCATCTAAACCATCAGCATCTACATCTTCAGTATGTGAATACTGAACTATCACCATCTGTATCTCCAGTATGTAAATACTAAAAGAATCATCATCCATATCTTCAGTATAGAAATACTAAAAGCATCATCATCTCTATATTTAGTATAGAAATACGGAATCACCATTATCTGCATCTACAGTATGTAAAAACATCATCTATATCTTCATTATGGAAATAGTGAAGCATCATCATCTCCTTCTTATCTCGTATATAGAAATACTAGATTTCTATGTGTTATGACGGAGCATAGGGTTCTCTGTCATCACAACTCTGGTTATCACATAGAATCACGGTAGTGTCCAACTCTAGGTTGAATAATCCTGACATCAGCTTCTAAGGCCATATGGCTTCACAACTAGTAGAGTAAGCTACTAAATATTCTGCTTTGGCTGTGCTTAGAGCAACACTAGACTGCTTTTTGCTAAACCATGAAATCATAGCATATCCCAGACTATAACATCCACCTGATGTACTTTTTCTATCTGAGATACTTCCATCCCAATATACATTTGTGTAGCCATACAATACATACTCATGGCTACCATCATAGTATAGACCAAGGTCTATAGTCCCTTTTAGATATCTCACCACATGTTTTGCAGCTACTAGGTGAACCCGTCTTGGTTGAACAAGATA
>LPNX010201322.1:345997-385520 GCA_001517045.1 Pseudotsuga menziesii
ATTGCATAAAAACATACCTTAAGAAAAAGAAAACCTATTACAAGTAGAAGATGTTGATCTTATATATATATGCAAAGAATCTCTTAAAGTATTTTTATAACGAAGAAATAAAAACGTTTATGCTTATTGATTATATCAAACACCTTTATATACATAAGGAAAGAGGCCATTATATACACACCAAGTAAAAGAACCTATATGTATATTGGTACTCGCATATGTATATATATTTATATATTATATATATATATATATATATACAACATTATATATATATTGGGAGAACTAGAATTATTAGAGAGAAATTTTGGTTTTCTTCTCTAAGAAGACTTTTCACTAGGGATGACTTATAACGGTACAATTCCCATGGAGAAAATCGTGGAGATAATCTTGGAATAGATCTTGGGAATTGATTCCCCTAATAAGGACTGTGTACAATCTTTTCTCCACTTGTCCTTGAAAGAGAAAAACTTGACAGTCGACTAGTTATTCGACATCTTTTGGGAAGACTAGAGGGCTATATTAAAGAGATTGGTTGGAGGAGAAAGGGGGCATGGCTAGATAGGAGGTTTTGGATTTACCTCAAAAAACTCAATTGAGTGTTGGAGCAAGAATACCTTACTCCAGGTGTGTGGATTAAGATATGGATCGCACGCTTCAATCCGCGGTACATCTTAACTGCAAAAATGCTATCTGAATTGGTAAGCATTCTTTAACATGGCTATGCCTTATTTTAGTCTAGAATTTTAATTGTTCATGAGATAGATTTCTCAATATGTATTTTCCTTTGTTACTGCATTTTAAGTGAAGAGCCGTGGGGCATCGAAGTCTTGGTTGTTGGGAGGAGTCCGGGAGAGACTCCATCTATGATTGCAATGTGATTTATCCATTATATGAGTGCAATGTGATTGCCCATTATATCCATGCGATTTGATTGTCAAGTATATGCCTGCGATGTGATTTATTCATTTTATGAATGTTTTTTGCTTGTATACCTTGGAATAGATCTAGCGTTCTTTTAAAAATCAGGCTAAGTAGGAATTTGGTGAATATCAATCTGAGGTGTAGTTCTGAGTTTCTCGTTGACTTATTTGAAATGATAACTAGTGACAGCATGATAAATTTGCATATGCATTTAGATTTGTAGACTTCTTTCGTTGGAAGATTACTTTACATTTTTCATTTTGCCTTAATGGAGTTCCAAGCTCTTTATAAATTTTTTACTTTGGCGTTATGATCTAGCTTGTGAAATGTTAAGTGTTAGATTCTAAATGATCATTGTTTTTGGGTGATCCTAACCATATATGTGTAATAAATAGACATTCAAACTTACCTACTTTGATGAATCTCAATGGTATGGTAAATAGTTTAGACTTAACCTGTGTGAAAGATTTTCACTAGGCGAAAATGCTTCACTAGGGTACAAAGAGCGGGTTATTTTTAAAAGAAAAGTCCTTACATAGTACAAATGTGGATTGAGCTTGTATATTTAGGGAGGTCCTTAGTGTATAAAGGTTACTGAGAAGTACTTAGTCTTCTCGATTGTGTTATAAGTTATGTACCAATGACAAATAAGGAACAATCCTAGCCCAGATAGGACAGTCAATAAAAAGGAAACATAAAGCAAGGTTCCAGTCTTGAGTTAAATCTTGTTTGCAAATATTTATTTCATTATTATGTTGTATAAAGAACTGATGATCAATCGATATGAATGCCAAACCAGGAATTTTCCTAGTTTTACTTTAGAGGTAGTCTCAGTGAGAGAGTCGGTGAATAGAAAGAAAGTATGGCAACATTGATGTTGCATATTGTAACCTTTTTAATGAAATAAATGTCACAGGATGTGACCCCATTTTGGTGGACATAGCCCAAAGATTGGGTGAACCATGTACATTTGTGTCTGTCTCATTTTCATGTATCTAAATGTTTTACTTTCCTCACATTGTTTTGTGTACATGTGATGCTAACATGCAACCTTGTTAATGGATTTTTCTATTGTAGAAGATAATCAAGAATAGTTATTATAATGATTTTTGGTCTTCACAAACTATTGTTTTAAATGCACTATGATGGTGAAAACACTTGCAGTTTCCAACCAAACCACTAATAGATTAATGGTTGAATGTTTTTGTAAAGATACGATTTTGGTATCAATGGAAGTCCATCTCATATTATTCATTTCTTAGAAATAAACAATGAGTAGTCTGTCGAATCGATCACTTTGCTTAAGATAGATTCATATTGTTAGTCGAAGGTTAATGTAGATAAAATGTGGTTAAAATAAAATTGGAGTATGTATCAAATGACAGGTTAATTTCTACACCTAAGTATTCCTCCGTTGAGGGTATTACTTAATCATGTGAATACTAGAAGGCATATTAAGCATGTTTGGTTTATGTTATCAACATAAATCTTAGTAAATTGGATGCAAATCATGAATTTGGTTTTTTGAAGAGGAGGATGGATGTAAATTGTCAAATGATTCATTTAAAGTGCGTGTAGCTATTGAATTTTATTGGACATGCTTCATTGAAATGCCATGTAAAATATGCCACTAACATGATTGACTCATTTTGTAGTAACAACGAAACAAAAACTTTACCCCTTTTTCACACATAATGGCATTGAGGTATAAGAGGTATTTTATAGATGGTATCTGAGTAAGAGTTGAAACACTTGGGCCTATTTGGGCTCAAAACCCTCTTACATATTTCGTTTCGGAACTAATGATTGAGTGTCACCTTATGATAATAGAAATCAACAAGTCCACACTCTTCAACAATACATGTACGTTAAGATGTACCAAACACAAATATTTATTGACCTTGTAGTTGTGCAAGAGAAGGAGGAACATATTCTCAATATCAGAATAAAGATGGCCATTATTTTGGCCACTTCCACGTTAGGCCGACGACATAAGTACATAGGTATCTTGCTATTTCCTTGATTTCTTTTGAAAAGGTTTATGAATGGTTAATCCAATTG
This sequence comes from Pseudotsuga menziesii, assembly GCA_001517045.1. NCBI lineage: Eukaryota > Viridiplantae > Streptophyta > Pinopsida > Pinales > Pinaceae > Pseudotsuga > Pseudotsuga menziesii. Next base: position 348,983 of record LPNX010201322.1, read on the forward strand.
TTTCATATTTATTTAAAATTGCACAAGGAAATTCTTGGTGAAGTATTAGATTCTTCTAAGACAAACTCATGGTTGAAGAAAATACTATAGTAGTTTCTACTATAATAGTGATGTGGGAGTTGAATTGTTGTAAGAAGTGACCTTTAGAACCTACATCCATAGTTGAATTAGCCATTAATGACATGATGTATGTTAAAAATATTCTTATAATTCCATGTGAATTGTGATAGGTTACATTATATAACACAGTGAAATATGTTGTTAAAGAGTAGCACTAAAAAGGTTACCTAATTGCCTAAAGACCTACTGAGAATTGAGTATTGATTATAAGTCTTGTGGACCTAGTTTGGGGTTCATTATTTGTAAATTTAAGTGGCTCAAGAGAGTATACTCCAAAATATTAGAGGTACTTCTATGTGAAGGAATATGGTTATAAATATGTATGTGTAAATATACATACATAGCTTACCTGAATTCCTTGAGGATAGCTAGGTAGCTATTAAAAGGGAACTTAGTAAGTTGATCATTTAGGAGTAATTGTATTACCCTCGAAAACTCTCTAAAAGATTAGCTACAAACTATCACATATAGTAAAATGGTTTAAGCACAAGGTAAGTAATGCTAAAATAGTAGCTATGCTAAAGGCATATATTATATTGTCAAGTTTTTACAAAATAAAAATGGCATCAAATGATTGTTAGTGGTGTTAAAAATACTAACATTATATTAAATATGAAACACCTCTTTACACTAGGAGTTTCATGTAAACTTGGAACAAATAAATTGCACTAAATCGTGTGGATACACCGGTACATGTTAGTCGACTGACTACGGTTGCATATAGATGTTGGTAATAGAATGAATTGGTTAAGGTGCATGACTTATTATAGCCAATTTTTTTTAGTGATTGGGAATTAGATCAAAAGTAGGAGGACATAGTGGTTCTCAAAGAGTTGGGTCTACTAGTTTCGGACAAAACTCTTTCACCTATATGTATGCACGTAAGCATCATACGCCTTGGCTCCTAAATGCATAGGTCATAAGGAAGGATTATGTTTGGTTATTTTAGTTTAACTATCGTGAACTAATAAAACCTAGTAAATGGTTAGTCGTTACACATTGAATGATGAGAGAAGTCAATGTTTTCTAAACCAGTGTGTAACAATAAATTCTTAGTGAATATGAACTTCTTTATCAGAAGTTGTTGATTAACTTGTGAATGTTTAATACCATTAGCATACTAAATATATGATTAGTAAAGGTAGGATTTGAATTTCAAAATTTTTAGGAAGAGAATTCAAGTTAGTTGTATTGTATCCTTTACCTATAATTATTAGTGTGCAAGAAATTGGGTTATGCCCATAAAATACTAGTGAGATATTTCTACATTTGCATTGGTATTATTGATCTTCTTATACATTTTCAGGAAACGACAACATTCCTTACAATATTTCTTCAAGAAAAGGAAAAATACAACTAGAATAATTATGAACTTGGACCACAATACAACTAAGGTAAATAGCACGATGTGTTGTTCCTAATGTTACGGGTCGTACAAAAGGAGTACACCTATATAAAGGCTCTCATTTTGATGAACTAGAAAAGTTGTCAGATATGACATAAGTAGTTGAGGTATGAAATTATGGTAAGTAGTTTGCATTGTTTACTTTGGATTACTAATGTTATTTTCCGTGTCCCTAGCATTGCCACACATGAATGTGGTGTAAAGTTGGAATATTCCTTCACTAGCAATTATCCAAATATAGGCGAGTAAGGATGTCTAAAGATATTAATATTGAAAATAATAAATTGATGAATGTTGCATAATGATATATGATGACATTGCAAGGCATGCTAAGAATACTATTACTCGAAATTGACTGTTAGTAAGAATATTCACTGCCTCAGATAATGAGGTTAAGAATGGGTGATGTTCTACTTATTATAAATTGTCAAATTTTGAGGTTTTATAAACCAAGGATTAACTATGGATGATGTTGTTTATATATTGACATTGCGGGCTTCACCAAGATTATGACCACTGTTGCAATTGACGTGCACTACGGTATATAATTCTTCCTACGCATGTAAGTTGTGCTCAATTTCTCAGAAATGAGTAAGGAGTAATTTTTCTAGATGATTTACAAGGTTATATAACTCATGAATGATGATTAAATCATTAATTAATGAAATTTTGGGTTATCGATAGATGCTTTGACTAACCATGTAGCCGATTCACAAATCGGGACAATGACAGTAAAGTCATGCTAAGCACCAAGGAGTGTGCGTTACAAATAGTCAAAGTTAAAATTTATACTAAATACGAACAAGGAAAAAAAATTGAATGCTACAGGAGCACCACAATGTTAGGCAAGTGATTGCCGCATGAGCACATTGGTGTTAGGCATATATGCTACAAAATCTCAATGGTGTTAGGAAAGTGATTTACACGTGAGCACATTGGTGTTAGGCATAAGATGTGGCAAAAATACCTAGGCAAAGTTGGACATATGGAAGACAGGACGTTGTTTGATGTCGCTGAGGAGAAAAATTTTAACTAGGGGTTAAAAGGGAGAGTAACCTCAGAAATTGTTGTAAGTCCACATGAGAATGGAAAAGGAAAACCCAAGGGAGTTGGAAAAACATAACGAACGTAAATCGTGTTAAACGAATTTCCAATTAATTAGACTGTTACATGCTTAATGTGTAATGTAAAGAAAGGATTTCCTCTAGTTGAGGACTATATATAATTATCCAAAGGTTGGAGATAAAACCGACACCCAAAGGATAGTACTTATGTTTTATTGATGAATAAATTGCATTATGAAAATAATTGGGTATTATCATACCAATAAAAAGATAGAAAGTGTCCCATAACTTGCAGATGGTTACAATGAAAAAAGGATCTATGGCTTTTGTTTAAATTGAATTACAATTTTGGACATGAATTACTAAATAGAATTTGCGCTAGACCCAAACCTTGTGCAGGAAACTACAGGTCTCGAACAATAGCAGCTTGGGAAGAAATAGGAAAGCTCAAAGGATATCAGAAGAGAAAAGGGCGAAGCAAGCAAAGATGGGTCATGAGTTGGAGAAAGGACTCAAACACCGAGGACGGTGTTATTTTAAAGGGGGAAGGATGTAATAACCCTCCTTTATACTCCTAAATATATTTAATTACGAATGGTTATTGTACTCTCTTTATAGTGAGGAGCTCAAGCCCAAGGCCCCACCAGTAAAGGAATGTAAGTTAAGTGGCAAAATCCCTAAATTATAGATTTAAAATCAATGCACAACATAATGATGAACAAATGAACCCACTGAGGGAGAGACCAAGAAAAATAACAATGTATTGTTTGGGTTTGTCGGTGAGTTAGTACCCATGAGTCATCAAGAAAAACTTAGTACTCTAGGTTATGGGTGCAAGTACTTAACGAGGAGTATTCAGCCTTACATACTATATCGGCTACATCGCCTAGTCATGCATAAAGGTAATCGGTGCTTCAGCAAAACCTCACAAGAAACTTAATGGTTTTCTTTCTGAGGTATACCTTTAAAAAACTAAATGTTATCCTATAAACGGAAGAGACACTACGAGCATATATATATATATATATGTATGTATATGTGTATATGTATATATGTATATAGTGTGGTTTTAGTGTTTTATTCTACAAAGGGATGTCTCCTTACCAATAAAGGATGGACTATTGTATAGAAACATACCTTAAGAAAAAGAAAACCTATTACAAGTAGAAGATGTTGATCTTATATATATATGCAAAGAACGTCTTAAAGTATTTTTATAATCAAGAAATAAAAACATTTATGCATATTGATTATATCGAACACCTTTATATATATATAAGGAAAGAAGCCATTATATACACACCAAGTAAGAGAACCTATATGTATATTGGTACTCGCATATGTATATATATATATACACCACATTATATATATATATATATTGGGAGAACTAGACTTATTAGAGAGGAATATCGATTTTCTTCTCTAAGAAGACTTTCCATGAGGGACGAGTTATAACGGTACAATTCCCATGGAGAAAATTGTGGAGATAATCTTGGAATAAATCTTGGGAATTGATTCCCCTAATAAGGAGTCTATACAACCTTTCTGCCACTTTTCCTTGAAAGAGAAAAACTTGATAGTCAACCAGTTATTCTTCATGTTTTGGGAAGACTAGAGGGCTATATTAAAGAGATTGCTTGGAGGAGAAAGGGGGCATGGATAGATAGGAGGTTTTGGATTTACTTGGGAAAAATCGATTGAGTGTTGCAGTGCGAATACCATACTCAAGGTGTGTGGATTAAGATATGGATCACATGCTTTAATCTGGGGTACGTCTTGACTACAAAAATGGTATCTAAATTGGTAAGAGTTCTATAACATGGCTATGCCTTATTTTAGTCTAGAATTTTAATTGTCCACGAGATAGATTTATCAATATGGATTTGCCTTTGTCACTGCATTTTAAGTGAAGAGGTGTGGGGCATTGAAGTTTTGGTTGTTGTGAGGAGTCCTGGAGGGATTCCATATATGATTGCGATGTGATTTATCCATTGTATGCTTGCAATGTGATTTCCCATTATATCCATGCGATTTGATTGCCCAGTATATGCCTGCGATGTGATTTATCCATTTCCTGAATGCGTTTTGCTTTATCCCTTATCATCCTGCATTTTGGATATGGGATCTGGACTACTTCGCTTCTTGTGATGTGATTTACAGAACGCGTGTCTATGTGTTATGCACCTAGGATTTATGCTCCGTGTCTAGTTTTCCTTTGTCACTGCGTTTACCCTACTAATGTTTTTATTTTGTGAAATTTGCTTATAGATCTACAAATTGGAATTGCTACTGATTGCGGTGGGGTTCCAATAGATCTAAAAACGTATGCTCTCAGGGTTTAGAAATGAGTTTCTATAGATATGGAAAATATGTATGAGATCTTACCAATTGGTCCATGTCTTAGGAATGCATATTGGACTCTGTGTATTATGTGTCTAAATCGGTGTTACTATGTGTACAACTTAAAATTTGATCCATTCTAAATGTTGAGTGTAAACTATAGTGCTTACCCAAAACGAGGGTTTTGATTTTGTGTATTGACGGCTTAAACCGTTGTTTTCTTTGATTTCAACTTAACTCAGATCCAGGTTATGTTTCTGAGTGTAAAACTTGTTTTTTTTACCTATCGTAAGTTGGGATCTGTGTATCGTGTGTACAAAAGGTTGATCCCTCTCTATTTTCAATTAAATAAATTCCATCGCTTTTGTTGATTGGAGTAGATCCATTGTAGGGTGGGCTCTTTAATTCATGGATAAGAGTTGATTTGGAACAATATTCTGAGTGTAGAACTCGGAATAGATCCAATGTTCTTTTAAAAATCATGCTAAGTATGAATTTGGTGAATATACATCTCAGGTGTAGTTCTGAGGTTGTCGTTGAGTTATCCGAAACAATAACTAGTGACAACATGATAACTTTGCATATGCATTTAGATATGTAGACTTCTTTCGTCGGGAGATTACTTTACATTTTTCATTTTTCCTTAGTGGAGTTCCAACCTCTTTATAAATGTTTTACTTTGTCGTTATCATCTGACTTGTGAAATGTTAAGTGTCAGATTCTGAATGATCCTTATTTCTGGGTGATCTCAACCATATATGTCTAATAAATAGACATTCACATTTACCTACTTCGATGAATCTCAACGGTATGGTAAATATTTTAGACTTAACCTGTGTGAATGATTTTCACTAGGCAAAAATGCTTCACTATGGTACAAAGAGCAGGTTACTTTTAAAAGAAAAAGCCTTACATAGTACAACTATGGATTGAGCTTGTATATGTAGGGTGGTACTTAGTGTATAAAGGTTACTAAGAAGTACGTAGTCTTCTTGATTGTGTTATAAGTTATGTAACAATGACAAAGAAGGAACATTCCTAGCCCAGATAGGTTAGTCAATAAAAAGGAAAAATAAATGAAGGTTCCTGGTTTTACTTTAGAGGTACTCTTGTGTTGATGTATTTGTAACTTTGGAATGTATTCATCTATGTATCTTATGTATTGTAACCCGATGTTTATCGAGGATGTATCTATTATGTGATTGAGTCATGTTGTCATGCCCTGATGTTCCAATCGGGAGAATCAATAATGTAAACAAGTCATGTCAAGTCATAGTGTGTAACCCTCCGATTGTCTAAGGGTTAAAATCCTCGCAGTTCCAGGGCACTAGGGTTATTAGACTCTCCTAGTAGGGTTTTAGTCATGTTGGGATTAGTATAAATAGAGAACTGGAGTCTCTATTTATCACACAACTCATCCACACTCAAGTGTAGTGCATAGTTCAGGAAGGAGAAGACACTGGGGCTAGATAAGAAGAATATTACTGCTGCCGGGAGATCACTTACTCTTTTGGGGATTTTACTATTTTGGTGTTGATTCTTTCTCTGAAGAAGTTGTTGGGTTTTCTCCATTTATGGTTTCCCTGAGGATAAACATTGTGTTCATTGTCTCTTGTGTTTGATTGTTGTGCTTGTTATTCTCTCAGTAAAGATCCTAATATAATGCTATCTTAATGATGAAATTCTAACATGGAATCAGAGCTAACTTGAGAAGAAGACACTGTGTAGCTACGGGAACTAGGGCTTCCTAGTTTATGGATCTTCCTCCATATGTTTTTAGCAAAAGTAAGGGGGAATAACTCTCCTCCCTAGGGTGCATCTTTCTATCACAACAGAATCCAATTCTGAGGTTTTTTAGTTTTAGACCCAACACTGCTGTCGAAAATTAGGGATTTTCACAAAAGGGGAATTTTTTAGTGAGCCCAGGCCTGGATTGATCTCCTCCCCAAAATTGAAGTCAAGGATAAATTTCAAGGCATTTGGGAAAACAAATCTCCGGAAAAGCAAAACCCTAATTTGCTACTGAACCAACACTGCAGAATTTCAGCTCAAGATTCAGATTTGACATCTTGAACCTAGTAAGATCTAAATATTTTGTATTTCCATTTGATGTTCTCAATTTAAGATGTCTCATCATACCAAGGTTGATGAAAATATTGAGGGAGCTGATAACTTCTAAGCTTGGAAATATAGGATCTCCCTGGTCCTGGAAGAGAATGAATTAGACTCCTATATCAATGAGGAGGTTCCAGTTCCAGAGGGAGATGAAGCTAAATCCTTGCATAAGAAGAAGATGGTTATGGAAAAGAGAATAATTGCTGATTCTATCAAGGATCATCTCATACCACATGTGTCCTCCCTTAAGACACCCAAATCTATGTTTGATGCCCTACCCAAATTGTTTGAAGGGAAGAACATCAATAGGAAGATGACCTTGAGAAACCAATTGAAGAATGTAAAGATCTAGAATGCTGAGACTATTCAGTCTTACTTTACAAGGGTTTTTTAGATCAAAGAGCAGCTAGAAGCAGTAGATGAAGAAGTGGAAAATGAAGAAATTGTGATGACCACCTTGAATGGTCTCTCTAGATCATGGGACTCTTTCATTCAAGGAATCTGTGCCATAAAAAAGTTAGTCAAGTTCAAAAGGATATGGGAAGAATGCTCTCAAGAAGAAGCTAAGATAGCAGCTTGACAAGAGAAGATGGGAAGTGAAGATCAAGCCCTCATAGTTCACTCCAAGAAAAAAAGGAGGATAAATTATCACTCCAAAGGTAAGACCGCTCATTCTAGAAAAGATATAAATACCATTAGATGTTACACATGTCATCAGAAATGTCACATATCCAAATTCTACCCTAATAAAAGAAATCTAAGGAAGAAAGGAAATAAGAGAAGACATCGTGCCCATGCTGCAGAGGATGACGAACTTTCCACAAAAAGAACTAGACAAGAGAGTGATGACTCCTCAAGTGAGGATGAATATATTATAATCTCCACTCTCACAGGAACTATTTCACATGGAAGCATTGATTGGATTATATACAGTGGTGCTTCCAAGCACATGATGGGATTCAAAGAATCATTTGTAAAGCTATCTAAACATGAGTCACCTCACAAGGTGATACTTGGGGATGACTACCCGTACCCAATAAAAGCTAGTGGTGAATCCTTCAATAAACTAGACTCTAGAAAGTATTTGAAAATTAAGAATGCATTATTTGTTCCAAGATTAAAGAAGAACCTCCTCTCCATATCTGCATTGGATGCAAAAGGAATGAGGGTTGCTTTTGTATATGGAAAAGTACTTATGTGGCCAAAAGGAAATACTTTCGATGATGCAATTGTGATAGGAGAACAAGAAGGAGGCATATACAAGTTGAAGGGCCAACTAGATCAATCTTTGGTTCATGACACGGTAGAACCAAATGAACTATGGCATAGAAGTCTTGCATGTGTGCATTATAGAGAAATACCACTTGCAAGCAAAGCTGTTGAAGGTCTTCCAGAAATACAAGCAAAACATGAAGGGGCCTGCAAAGGATATGTGTGAAAGAAAATAATGCAAAGAAGACATTTCCAAGTAGTGAAATTAAATCAAAAGGAATCTTGGAAATAATCCACTGCGATGTATGCGGACCAATGTCATCAAGCTCACTAAGCGGGTATGTGTACTATGTTTCTTTTATTGATGAATTTTCTAGGAATACATGGATTTACTTCATGAATAATAAAGATGACGTGTTTAGCAAGTTCAAGGAATTCAAAGCCTTGATCGAGAACTAGACTGAAAAGAAGATCAAGACTTTTCGATCAGACAATGGCGAAGAATTCACTTTAACAAGGAACTATGTAAGGACTCAAGGATTAAGAGGGAGTTTTCCACTCCTTATAATACACAACAGAATGGGGTTGCAAAGAGGGAGAATATAACCATCATGGAAGCTACAAGAGCAATGCTTCATGATCAAGATATTCCTATGCACCTTTGGGAAGAAGAAGCCAGAACATCAGTGTATGTACAGAACCATACTCCACATAGAGTACTCGAGAACAAGACTCCTGAAGAAGTATTCTCCGGCAAGAAACCCGAATTTAGCCATTTCAGAATATTCGGCTGTCCTCTATACATACACATTCCAAAAGAGAAGAGAACAAAATTAGATCCTTCAAGAAAGAAGGGTATATTTGTGGGATACTCTGAAAGCTCAAAGGCTTACAGAATATACTTCCCAGGATTCAAAAATATTGACATCAGTAGGGATGTAACATTTGACGAAGATTCGGCCTACATCAAATCCAGAAAGAAACCTGTTGAAGAACCTGAAGAAGTAGAACCTCCTAGAATTCATGATACAATCATGAACGAAGAGAATCAAGAAGAAGATCAAGAATTTGAAGAACCACAAAGACCTATAGATCCAGCACAGGAGAAGAATCCTCACAAGAGGAAACCTACTTGGGTACGAGAGATTATCCAAGGTTCAAAAAGATATGGGGTTCCAGAAGAGAATCTTAGAGAAAGAAAGAGGGCCAGATCCTGTTCCAGTTATGTAGCTTTACTATGTGACTTCATTGATAAAGAACCTTTCAAGTATGAATAAGCGACAGAACGAAAAGAATGGAAGGATGAGATGATTGAAGAATATCAATCGATCATGAAGAATGATGTTTGGGATGTTGTCCCAAGACCAGAAGGGAAGTTAGTGGTAACTTCCAAAAGGATCTACAAGATCAAGCATGCTGCAGACGGTAGCATTGAAAAGTATAAGGAAAGATTTGTGGCTTAGGGTTTCTCCTAGAAAGAAGGAATAGATTATGAAGAAACCTTTGCACATGTATCCAGATACACTTCCATCAGATCGATACTTTCTCTAGCTGCAGTGATGAAATGGAAGATACACCAAATGGATGTCAATACTGCTTTCTTGAATGGTGTAGTAGAAGAGGAAGTGTATGTAGAACAACCACTCGGCTTTGAGACACATGACAGGGAGTCTCATGTGTTTAGACTGAAGAAATCCCTGTACAGTTTGAAACAGGCACCCAGGACATGGTACGGCAGAATTGACAGCTTTCTATCCAGTTTGGGCTTTACTAAGAGTAAAGCAGATTCCAACCTTTACTACAAGTTGGAAGGTGTCAATCCTGTGATACTTCTACTATATGTAGATGATCTGTTTGTGACAGGTATGAATCAGTTGATTGCTGATACAAAGAGAAAGCTTGCTGCTGAGTTCAAGATGAAGGACTTGGGAATGATGCATTATTTCCTAGGTATGGAGGTGTGGCAAACTACAGATGGAATATTTCTTGGACAAGGAAAGTATGCAGTAGAGATCCTGAAGAGATTTGGGATGATGGATTGCAAGGCATTGACCATAGCTATGGCATAAAACCTAAAGCTATTGAGTGATGCTTCATCAGAGACAGTTGATGTCACAATGTATCGTTAGATGATTGGGTCCTTGATGTACTTGATGAACACAAGACCAGATATTTGCTTTGCTGTGAACACCTTGAGCCAATACTTGACAGATCCGAGACATGTTCACTTGACTGCTGCAAAGCATATTTCGAGGTATCTGAAGGGTACGGTTGAGTATGGGCTCAATCATAAGGCTGATCAAAGGATTAACTTAGAGGGTTATGTTCATTCAGATTGGGCAAGCAACGCCATCGATAGGAAGAGCACTTCAAGGTGTTGCTTTAGTATGGGATCAGGTGTGATCTCGTGGTTTAGAAGGAAGCAATCTTGTGTGGGACTGAGTACAGCTGAAACAGAGTATGTTGCATCCTATTCAGCTAGTTGTGAGGTAGTATGGCTGAGGAAGCTACTGTCTGATTTGTTTGATCTCCAGTTAGATGCTACTTGTATATACTGTGACAACCAGAGGTGTGTAAAGTTGTCAGAGAATCCAGTATTTCATGACAAGTTGAAGCATATTGAGATCAAGTATCACTATATCAGGGATATGGTGCAGAGAGGAGTAGTGAAGCTCCAGTATGTTGCGACGGATGAACATTTAGCTGATGTGTTGACTAAGCCATTGGATAAGGTGAAGTTTGAGTACTTCAGGGAGAAGCTTGGTGTTCTCTAGATCGAGGTTCCTCCCAAGATAAAGTGATGTATCTGTGCTATGCCCTTCTAACATGGTGAGAGTATTGGTTCCTTCCATGGTCAGATATAAGTGCTATGACATTCCGACATGGTGAGACGATTGGTTCCTTCCATGGTTGGATGTGAGAGATGTGAAATGGTGAGACGATTGGTTCCTTCCATTGTCAGGTATATGTGGATCCCACATCCACCATGAAAAAGGGTTGGCTCTGTGAAGACACATCTAGTATGAAAAAGGACTAGCTCTGAGTAGTTGCCACATCTGGTATGAAAAATGACCAGCTCTGTGATGCCTCATCTGGTATGAAAAAGGACCAGCTCTGTGATGTCCTACCTAGTATGAAAAAGGACTAGCTCTAGGAAGGATCATCTAGTATGAAAAAGGAATAGCTCTGAGCAGCTACCACATCTGGTATGAAAAAGGACCAGCTTTGTGATGTCTAATCTGGTATGAAAAAGGACCAGCTCTGTGATGCCCTACCTAGTATGAAAAAGGACTAGCTTTGTGAAGACTCGTCAAGTATGAAAAAGGACTAGCTCTGAGTAGCTGCCAAATCTAGTATGAAAAAGGACCAGCTTTGTGATGCCTCATCTGGTATGAAAAAGGACTAGCTCTGTGTTTCCCTAGCTAGTATGAAAACGAACTAGCTCTGGGAAGGCTCATCTAGTATGAAAAAGGACTAGCTCTGAGTAGCTGCCACATCTGGTATGAAAAAGGACCAGCTCTGTGATGCCTCATCTAGTATTAAAAAGGACCAGCTCTATGATGCCCTACCTAGTATGAAAAAGGACTAGCTCTGGGAAGGATTATCTAGTATGAAAAAGGACTAGCTCTGAGTAGTCGCCTCATCTGGTATGAAAAAGGACGAGCTGTGATATGATACATCCAGTATGAAAAAGGAATAGCTCTATAGAGATTCCTATGATGAGAAAAACCAAGAGATAGCACCTGTGATAATACCCAGTGATGATCCAGATCAAGTGATGATGATCCAAATCTAGTGATGATGATCTAGATCGAGTGATGATCCAAATCCAGTGATGATGATCCAGATCGAGTAATGATCTAGATCCAATGATGATTCCTCATGATGATCGAGATCGAGTGATGATCCATATCCAGTGATGATGCTTCATGATGATCCAGATCCAGTGATGATCCAGATCGAGTGATGATGCCTCATGATGATCCAAATCGAGTGATGATCTAGATCCAGTGATGATGTCCAATGATGATCCACATCAAGAGATGATCCAGATCCGATGACTTGAAGACAAAGATGACTTGAAGACTCAGAAGACCTGAGATGCAGATGATGAGATGATCCAGTTGATACAGAGAAGAAGACCAGTGCTGAAAATTGTGTCGAAAGAATACCTTCCTAGTTAAGAGGGAGTGTTGATGTATTTGTAACTTTGGAATGTATTCATCTATGTATCCTATGTATTCTAACCCGATGTTTATCTGGGATGTATCTATTATGTAATTGAGTCATGTTGTCATGCCTCGATGTTCTGATAAGGAGAATCAATAATGTAAACAAGTCATGTCAAGTCATAGTGTGTAATCCTCCGATTGTCTAAGGCTTAAAGTCCTCGCAGTTCTAGGGCACTAGGGTTATTAGAATCTCCTAGTAGAGGTCAACCCTAGAAGGGTTTTAGTCATGTCGAGATTAGTATAAATAGAGAACTGGAGTCTCTATTTATCATACAACTCATCCAGACTCAAGTGTAGTGCATAGTTGAGGAAGGAGAAGACATTGGGGCTAGATGAGAAGAAGATTACTGCTGTCGGGAGATCACTTAGTGTTTTGGGGATTTTACTATTTTGGTGCTGATTCTATCTCTGAGGAAGTTGCGGGGTTTTCTCCATTTATGGTTTCCCCAAGGATAAACATTGTGTTCATTGTCTCTTGTGTTTGATTTCTGTGCTTGTTATTCTCTTAGTAAAGATCATAATATAATGCTAGCTTAGTGATGAAATTCTAACATCTTGGTGAGAGAGTCGGTGAATAGAAAGAAAGTATGGCAACATTGATGTTACATATTGTACCATTTTTAATGAAATAAATGTCATAGGATGTGACCCCCTTTTAGTGGATGTAGTCCAAGGATTGGGTGAACCACGTACATTTGTGTCTATCTCATTTTCATGTGTCTGAATGTTTTACTTTCCTCACATTGTTTTCTGTACATGTGGTGATGTTCTACAACCTTGTTAATGTATTTTGCTACTGTAGAAGATAATAAAGAATAGTTATTATAATTATTTTTTGTTCTCACATAGTATTGTTTTAAATGCACTATGGTGATGCAAACACTTGTAGTTTCCAACCAAGCCACTAATAGATTAATGTTTGAATGTTTTCCTAAATATATTCTTTTGGTATGAATGGAAGTGCATCTCATACGATTCATTACTTAGAAATAAACAATGAGTAGTCCATCAAATCGATCAATTTGCTTAAGAGAGATTCATATTGTTAGTCGAAGGTTAATGTAGATAAAATGTGATTAAAATAACATTGGAGTATGTATCAAAGGATAGGTTAATTGCTACACCTAAGTATTCCACCATTGAGGGGATTACATAATCATGTGAATACTAGAAGGCATAATAATTATGGTTGGTTTATTTTATCAACTGCAATCTTAGTAAATTGATGCAAATCGCACATTTGATTTTTTGTAGAGGAGGATAGATGTAAATTGTCAAATGATTATTTTACATTGTGTGTAGTTATCGAATTTGATTGGACATGCTTCATTGAAATGCCATGTAAAATATACCACTAACATGATTGACTAATTTTGTTGTGTAACAACGAAACAAAAACTTTACCCATTTTTCACACATAATGGAATTGAGTTATAAGAGGTATTTTACATAACCAAACATGCATATTATGCCTTCTAGTATTCACATGATTATGTAATCCCCTCAATGGCAGAATATTTAGGTGTAGAAATTAACCTATCATTTGATAACATACTCCAATGGTATTTTAACCACATTTTCATCTACATTAACCTTCGACTAACAATATGTATCTCTCTTAAGGGATTAATTATTTATTTATTGGTAAATATTCAGCCACCATGTACCCACCATCAAGATACCTAGTTATTGGGCTATCATCCTCTTAAGCAAAAATGATCAATTCGATGGACTATTCATTGTTTATTTCTAAGTAATGAATCGCATGAGATGCACTTTCATTCATATCAATAGCATATCTTATAACCTTCAATTGTACAACATTATAGTCTCATTGATTGCAATTTTCTTTAATGTAAATCCACTAAGATATTATTCATAACCACAATCATTACATCATCATAGTGCCCTGAACATGACCTACTAAGCGTACAAGAAATCATTGCGATAACACTAACAATCTTTGATTATCTTTTACAATAGTACAATCCATTTGTAGAACAGTGTCATATGTATAAAATAATTTGAGGAAAGTAAAACATTCAGAGACATGAAAATGAGACATACACAAATGTACGTGGTTCACGTAATCCTTGGGCTACGTCCACCAAAAGGGTCACATCCTGTGACATTTATTTCATTAAAAAGGTTACAGTATGCAACGTCAATGTTGCCATACTTTCTTTCTATTCATCGACTCTCTCACCAAGAGTACCTCTAAAGTAAAACTAGGAAAATTCCTTGTCTTGAATTCAGATCGATTGATCATCAGTTCTTTATACAACATAATAATGAAATAAATATTCATAACCAAGCTTTAACTTGAGACTGGAACCTTCCTTTATTTTTTCCTTTTTATTGACTAACCTATATGGGCTAGGATTTTTCCTTCTTTGCAGTTGGTACATAACTTATAAAACAATAAAGAAGACTAAGTACTTCTCAATAACCTTTATACACTAAGTTCAATCCATAGTGGTACTATGTAAGGGTTTTTCTTTTAAAAGTAACCCGCTCTTTGTACCCTAGTGAATCATTTTTACCTAGTGAAAATCCTTCACACAAGTTAAGTCTAAAACTATTTACCATACCGTTGAGATACATCGAAGTAGGTAAGTATGAATGTCTATTTATTACACATATATGTTTCATATTTAAGTTTTATTTATGAAGACCCTTATACTATACAACTCATAGTAGATTCACCTATATCCATACAAGGGATGTAGGTACAACATAATAGTAAAATACCTAAAATCATGCTTCAATCTGTTTATAGTGCGGTATCAACTCTTGAATGAGTCTAGGTGATTCATAGAATGCAAATTTATATATTTACATGTATAACATACAAATTAAGTTCCACATACCTAATTCACATTATAGTTCATTTATACGTTCACCCTTGCACTTTCATATATATAAAGTTCATATTTTAAGTTCCATCCCTATACCTGTGAATAAATATATTCTACATATAGGGTTGATATTTTCGATTCACTTATCACTACACATACTTCCATAAGGATCACGATCTGATGTATGCACTAGATCTGAAATGAAAAATGAAAGGTTAAACAAATGCGCAGCTAAATGGGGCATTTTTATTTTCTAGATCGAATAGTATATACAACCCTTGATGAGGCGGTGATCCATATTAAATGCAATTTTGGAAACATCGATATCAGATCTGAAAATGAAAAATCCTTGACGCAGGCAAGGCCAAGACCCATCGATAATTACCAAGATCTAAAAGAAAGTAGCCGCCAATGACCCAATAAGTTCATGGATATAGACCCACTGGCATATTTATTCATTGGAAGATCCTAGATAGCCATAAGAAGTCAAGGGTAATGTCCAAAGAGTTTAAAATTCAAGAGTTGGATTTGTAGCCAACTCACAAGCTGACCCTGAATAAAAAATCATGGGAAAAATAAAAATCGAAGTCTGAATCAAATCAACTAGAAAGGGTTTTACGACAGGGTTTAGAGTAAAGACGTCGGTCACAATCACAATGCAGGACTAGCGAGCACTATGCTGTATCACTCCAAAGAAGATAGATTCAAAACAATGTAAATATGCAACAATTATGAATTCGATCCACATCACAGGGTATACAATCTCATATCTTATAGATCAGATCCCCAAATCTAAATACACAGGATTAGATGTATATAATATACATATCTCCTCATAAAGAGCATACAGGAAATAGTCCGTTCTTATAACAAAAGAAAAATTTTGATCATACCTTCCACCAAATCACAGGTTCCAGATTGTCGCTGCTCCTTTCACCACCCATAGGAAGGATTTGGTTTTAGGTATCTCCTTCTGATTGAATATCCGTCACATACCATGTACAATAGACCAAAGAATATCCTTCATCATAATGTAGGTATCCCCTCCCAAATGCCGAGACCGTTATGAAAAAACGACTAGCCCCTTCTCCTCCAAGAAGGCGGATGTCATCCCTGATCAAACTAAGATTTTTTTTTTGTTTTTTTCTTTCGCAAATATTCTTTCTCCTAAAACACAATCTTCCGCCTATGGAAAACACAGAGTTACTCTATAAAAATTATGAGATCTTTCCTTTTTCAGAATGCAGATCGTTGTTCTCTCCCCCATCAAAAGAATTTTTAAACCCATAAATAACCAAAGGAGGAATGATTTTCCCCTACTATGCACCGAGTTCCCCACAAATTAAGGTGGTAATTCTGCCCTTAATTTTTCCCATGTGGTCTCCCTTAATCAGGTAACCACCTCCGGGGCATGCATCCAACCCAACATAGTCTTTTTATTTTATTAAAAATATTTATTTTTTAAATATATATATATATATATATTGGTTTAGGAAAAATATAATTAAACAAATATTCTTTCATCATCCCTTAGGCATTTCCTATCACCACTTTAATATGAAAAAAAATATATATATTTGTATATACATATATATACACCTATATATAACTTACTTCATATATTAGTCCAATATATGATATAAGTCTATATATATATTAGTTTAGTAAAATGGTATGTCACCATTTAATCATTAATAAGGTATGCCAAAGGTTCTACCTTCCTTTCTAAGTTATTTTTAATAAAACTATCAACTATAGTAATTTGACATTTAGCTCCTTAGGTTGCTTTTCCTCTCGTCTTAACTCTTTGAACGTTAACTCCTTAACATTTTGATGTCGATGCTAAAAACAAGAGCAAGTCCCTCTACCAAGGCTTAATCATATTAGGGTTAAGTACCAAGTTATGGTGTCTCACTTGAAATAGGCATAGATATTATCTCTAAAGACCCAGAAGGTAAGTTAGTCCACTTAGGCTTACTTTGACCTAGAATGACAATTACAACCTTGTGTTGTTTACGGAAGACGTCTACTCTTCCTCCAATTCCCAAAGACCCATACATCATTTTAGCTTCCCTAGTGGATTCAGTTGCCTATTGTTTAGGTTGTGTCAAGGTCCCAATTCTCCCAGTTCTATAACTTAGGGAATTCCTTACCTAACATACAAGCTTTTACTAGTGGGGCCTTGTCCTTGAGCTCTCCACCAAAAAATAAGTACAATAGAAAATCATAATTTAGAAAATGTTCATGGTATACAAGAGGTATATTGAATCCTTTCTCCCTTAAAAGTAACACTTTCCTTGGTGTTTTTGTTCAACAAAATTTCATTCCTTTCTTGCTTTGTCTTGTTATGATCTCCTTTTCTCTTACTGATCTTTGCAGGTTGCAATTCGTTAAAAACCTATATTTTTCTGTAACAAAACCAGGTCTACCACATAATTCATTCAGCCAAATGAGTCAAATTCCATAATTTAACTTAAAACATAAACAACAGGTCGTTTTGCAGCATCATTTTGCAAATTATGGAATCATATTCTAGGCTTTAATCATAATACATAATTATTTCTCAACAATGTAATTGATTCATAAGTAATCCTCTTGGATACTTAACTAGTCATTCAACTAAGTTAACCCTTTCTTTCACCTTTTCACAATAAGACATGTAACTGTCTAATGGCTTGAAAAATTTGTTAACACATCTTCCTTTTTCGTTATTTTTCAAACTCTCCCTAGAGTTCTTGTACCAATTCTCGTGTGGACTTACATCTATTTCTGAGGTTACTCTCCCTTTTGACCACTAGTCAAAAATTTTCTCCTCAGTGACATCAAATCGTGTCCTGTCTTCCATATGTCCATCTTTGCCTAGGTCTTAATATTGATATCATAACTCTTACCTGGTTTCCCTCAAGCCTCCCCACTTGAGTCCGGGAATTCCTTTCTACCCAAAAGTAAGGTAGAGTTAGATCATCAACTTTTTTCTTGCCACATCATATGCCTAACACCAATGTTCTCACATGGAAACCATTTTCCTAACACCATTGTTCCCCCACAACACGTATGGCTAACACCAATGCGATCAAATGGCAATCACTTTCCTAACACCATTTTTCTCCCGCAACATGCATTTTTATTTATTCATTTTTAATGTTAATTACAGCCCTTAACTATTTGGGTCATAAATTCTTTAGTTCTTAACATGACTTCACTCACATGTCCTGATTCATGACATTGGCTACACATTTAGTCAAAGCATCTATCGATAACCCAAAATTTCATTAATTAATCATTAGGATTTCATAAGTTGCAGCGATTCTAACATCATTCATGAGTCATATAACCCAGTAAATCATCTAAAAAAAATACTCCTTACTCATTTCTGAGCAATTGAGCACAACTTATATACGCATGTGGATTTATATACCATAGTGTATGTCGATTGTAACAATGGTCATAATCTCGGTGAAGCCTACAATGTACACGGGATTCACCTTTTTTATCAATATCTTATCATGTCCATTTATATTGGGGGATTTTTAATTGTGAAAAATAAGGTCAATATGTTGTAGGTATTGGGGGAAAAGAATAGGGTATGGGGGTGTTAATGGGTATTGGGGGGTATTAAAAGGGGATTTCAGTAAAAATAATGAATATATTGTAAAAATAGGGGTTTTTTAATTCGAAATATGTATTGGGAGGGGGATCAACAAAAGGATTTTTGTAAGTAATTTTCAATATGTAGTGAAATTAGGGGTATTCTTTAATATCCCATGAACAAAGGTGCTATAACATAGTTTCGCTAAGTGAAGACCTTGTGCTGCAATGTCACTATATAAACAACATAATCCACAATTAATCCTTGGTTTATAAAAACATCAAAAATTCAGCAATCTATAATAAGTAAAACATCACCCATTCTAAACCTCATTATTGAAGGCAGCGAACATTTTTACTACAAGTCAATTCCGACCGGTAGTGTTCCTAGCATATCCTGCAATGTTAGTATATAACATTATACAACATTCATCAACTCATTTATTTTCAATATCAATATATTTAGGCATCCTTACTCATCTATTATTTGGATAATTACTAGTTAAGGAACATTCCAACTTTACACGACATTAATGTGTGGCAAGCTAGGAACATAGAAACTTCAATAACATCAATAATTCCAAGCAAACATCTTACCATCATTTCACATCTCAACTACTTATGTCAGGTCTGACGACGTTCTTTTTCATCAACATAAGAGTCTCTATATTTCATGCAATCTTTTAATATAACCACAAGCATTCTTTCTTTTATGCACAAGACCCTTTACCATTCACCTTGGCTACACTGTATCCTAAGTTCATAAGTAATCTAGTTCCACTTTACCGAAAGGAAGAGAACTTTAAAACATCAATGTCGTAAGAAAGCAAAATTCTTTTTATGCGCAACCCAATACTACTTGCATGCCAGCTATTATAATAGGGTCAAAAGTAAAACAATACTTGTTCTTGAGTGGTTTAAATCCCTTATTTAAGTCAATGAATTTTTGTAACCAATAGTCCTTTTCCATTGGTAGTGTTTCTAGCATACTCCTACAATGTTAGTCCATAGCAACATACGATGTTCATTCCCTTATTATTTCAAATATTATTAACAATTACACATCTTTACTCATCTGTATTTGGATTGTGACCATGGAATCGACATTGCAATTCTCCACCATACTTCCCAATCATTTGAGAAACAATAATGGATATCCTTTATTAAGGGTAACTATAGGTTCAGAATACTATTAACCCACTTTTCATGAATTTTTTAATGCTTATACCACACACATGTTTTCAAAAGCCAGTAATGTTTTTAACATGATGGGATATAATATGCTTCGATATGTATTATTACTTATACACTGGTACATAATTTTTTTGGTGTTAACCTAACTCATCTTTCAACACAAAACACAACATCATAAAAGAGTCATATTCCCAATCCTTTAATTTTAGTGTTATATTCTGCACATGTATTGTCATGTATTACATGAAGTACACCAATACCCTAAGGGGTATTTGTTAGGCTAAGTTATCCACTCTACTTCCACTCGTGATAATTTAGGTCCAGCCTAAAAAGAGCTTTTAATTTAGAATTTCTTTTTGTATAAAATTATGTGTGTATAATTTTCAACAATACATTGAGCAATTGGTTTCAAACCAATATTATGATAAGCCTAACATTCTTATGTCTACAATATTCTTACGTGTGACGAGTGTTTTTAAGTTTCCTAAAACTGGAAATTTCTACACTACCCATTACTCTTTGCAAATATTTATGGCATCAATACTCTTTGTAATAAACACATAGCTTCATACAACATTTTGACATTTATTACTAGCATCCCATGCCTAGGGAACCCCTAGTTCTTTACCCCTCTATTTGGTGTCCTACTTATGTTAGTACGAGCCTGACTAGGCCATATATATGTAGATATCGTTACGTGCAATTCTAAGGAAATGACTATATTTTTTTCTTCAATGTGGAAACAAAACTCTTACAACAAGATGAAAGAGATACTCACAACGTTTTTCATACCTTTTTGCCATGATTTTTATTTTTTCTCCTTCGTTACCTCCTTCGACCTTTGGAGGCCCACTCGGACAACTTATTCCCCCTCGTTCATCGTTGTCATGCATCCACAACCAAAACATTCGATTGGGTAGATCTATCCATCTTACTTCTTCCTAACTACAAGCTGAACCCAAATAGGTCCGAGTGTTGTTACTCTGGCTCTGATACCATATGTAGCATACCCATTATACCTCAATGCCATTATTTTTGAAAAAAGGGTAAACTTTTCTCTGTTACTACAAAATTATTCAATCATGTTAGTGTCATATTTTACATGGCATTTCAATGAATCATGTCCAATCAAATTCGATAACTTCAAAACTACATGCATTGTAAAACAATCATTTGAAAATTTACATCCATCCTCTTCATCACAAACCAAACATGCAATTTACATCCAATTTACTAGGATTCCAATTGATAACATAACCAAACATGCATATTATGCCGTCTAGTATTCACATGATTACGTAATCCCCTCAATGGTGAAATACTTAGGTGTAGCAATTAACCTATATCATTTGATAACATACCCCAATGTTCTTTTAACCACATTTTCATCTACATTAAACTTCGACTAACAATATGGAACTCTCTTAAGGGATTAATTATTTATTTATTGGTAAATATTTAGCCACCATGTATCCACCATCAAGATACCTAGTTATTGTGGCATCATCCTCTTAAGCAAAAATGATCAATCCGACAGACTATTCATTGTTTATGTCTAAGTAATGAATCGTGTGAGATGCACTTTCATTCATATCAATAGCATATTTTATAACCTTCAATTGTACAACATTATAGTCATGTTGATTGCAATTTTCTTTGATGTAAATCCCCTAAGATATTATTCATAACCACAAGCATTACATCATCATAGTGCCCTGAACATGATCTACTAAACGTACAATAAATCATTGGGTTAACACTAACAATATTTGATTACCTTTTACAGTACTACAATCCATTTTCATAATAGTGTCATATGTACAAAATAATATGAGGAAAGTAAAACATTCAGACACATGAAAATGAGACAGACACAAATGTACACGGTTCACCCAATCCTTGGGCTATGTCCACCAAAAGGGTCACATCCTGTGATGTTTATTTCATTAAAAAGGTTACAATATGCAACATCAATGTTGCCATACTTTCTTTCTATTCACCGACTCTCTCACCGAGAGTACCTCTAAAGTAAAACTAGGAAAATTCCTGGTCTTGAATTCATATAATGAAATAAATAATAATATTTGTAACCAAGCTTTAACTCGAGAATGGAACCTTCCTTTATTTTTCATTTTTAATGACTAACCTATCAAAGCTAGGATTGTTCCTTCTTTGTCGTTGGTACATAACTTATAACCCAGTCAAGAAGACTGTGTACTTCTCAATAACCTTTATACACTAAGCTCAATCCATAGTTGTACTATGTAAGGGTTTTTCTTTTAAAAGTAACCCACTCTTTGTACCCTAGTGAAGAATTTTTACCTAGTGAAAATCCTTCACACAAGTTAAGTATAAAACTATTTACCATACCATTGATATACATCCAAGTAGGTAAGTATGAATGTCTATTTATTACACATATATGTTTCATCTTTAAGTTTTACTTATCAAGACCCTTATACTATACAACTCATAGTAGATTCTCCTATATCTATACAAGGCTTGTAGGTACAACATAAGAGTAAAATACCTAAAATCATGCTTCAATCTGTTTATAGTGGGGTATCAACTCTAGAACGAGTCTAGGTGATTTATAGAATGCAAATTTATATATTTACTTGTATAACATCTAACTTAAGTTCCACATACCTAATTCACGTATATATTTCATTTATACGTTCACCCTTGCACTTTCATATATATAAAGTTCATATTTTAAGTTCCATCCCTATACCTGTGAATAAATATATTCTACATATAGGGTTCATCTTTTCAATTCACTTATCACTACACATACTTCCATAAGGATCACGAACTCGTGTATGCACTAGATCTGAAACAAAAAATCAAAGGTTAAACAAACATGCAGCTAAATGGGGTGTTTTTCTTTTCTAGATTGAATAGTATATCGAATCCTTGTTGCGGCGCTGATCCTTTTTAAATACAATCCTGGAAACATTGATATTAGGTCTGAAAATGCAAAATCCCTGATGCAAGCAAGGCCAAGACCCATCGATAATTACCAAGATCTAAAAGAAAGTAGCCGCCAATGACCCAATAAGTTCATGGATATAGACCCACTGTGATATTTATTCATTGGAAGATTGCAGACAGCCATAAGAAGTCAAGGGCAAGTTCCAAAGAGTTTAAAATTCAAGACTTGGATTTGTAGCCAACTCACAAGCAAACCCTTAATAAAAAAACACGTGCAAAATCGAAGTCTGAATCGAATAAACCAGTGAGGGTTTTACGACAGGGTTTAGAGTAAAGACGTTGGTCACAATCACTATGCAGGACTAGTGAGAACTATGTTTTATCACTCCAAAGAAGATCTATTCAAAACGTTGTAAATATGCAACAATTATGAATTCGAGCCACATCACAGGGTATACAATCTCAGATCTTATAGATCGGATCCCCAAATATAAATACATAGGATTAGATGTATATTATATACATATCTCCTCATAAAGAGCGTATAGGAAACAGTTTGTTCAGATAAGCAAAGGAAAATCTTTATCATACCTTCCACAAAATCGCACGCTCCAGATTGTCGTTGCTCATTTTACCACCCATAGGAAGGATTTGGTTTTAGGTATCTCCTTCTGATCGAATATCCATCACATACAATCTACAATACAACAAAGAATATCCTTGATAATAACGCAGGTATACCCTCCCAAATGCCGAGACCGTTCTTGGAAAAAATGACCAGCGCGTTCTCCTCCAAGAAGGCGGAGGTCATCCCCGATCAAACTAAGATATCGTTTTTTCTTTTTCTCTTTTGGAGAGATTCTTCCTCCTAAAACACAATATCTCCCATCTAGAAAATGCAGAGATACTGTATAAAAATGATGAGATATTTCATTTTTCAGAATGCAAATTGTCATTCTCTCCCGCATTAAAAGAATTTTGAAACCCATAAATAACCAAAGGAGGAATGATTTTCCCCTACTATGCGCTGAGTTCCCCACAAATTGAGGTAATTATGCCATTAATTTTGCTGAGCTGGTCTCCCTTAATTTCTGAGTTAGGTAACCACCTTCGAGGCATGCGTCCAACCCAAAAGAGTCTTTTTATTTTATTAAAAATATTTCTCTTTTAAATATATATATATACATATATATATTGGTTTAGAAAAAATATAATTAAACCAATATTCTTTCATCATCCCTACTGAAGTAGGAATTTCCTATCACCACTTTAATATGAATATATATATATATATATATAATTACTTCATATATTACTCCAATATATGATATAAGTCTATATATAAATTAGTTTAGTAAAATGGTATGCCAAAGGTTCTATCTTCATTTCTAAGTTACTTTTAATAAGACTATGAACTATAGTGCTTTAACATTTAGCTCCTTAGGTTGCTTTTCTTCTCGTGTTGACTCTTTGAACTTTAACTCTTTAACATTTCTATGTGGATGCTAAAAACGAGTGCAACTCCCTCTATCAAGGCTTAATCATATTACAGTTAAGTACCAAGTTATGGTGTCTCAGTTAGAATAGGCACAGATTTTATCTCTAAAGACCCAGAAGGTAAGTTAGTCCACTTAGGCTTACTTCAACCTAGGACGACAATTAAGAGCTTATGTCGTTTAAGGAAGACATTTACTATTCTTCCAATTCCCAAAGATCCATACACCATTTTACCTTCCCTAGTGGATTTAGTTGCATGTTGTTTAAGTTGTGTCAAGGTCTCAAGTCTCCCAGTTCTATAACTTAGGGAATTCCTTACCTAACATACAAGCTTTTACTGGTGGGGCCTTGGCCTTGAGCTCCTCACCAGAAAATAAGTACAATAGAAAATTAGAATTTACAAAATGTTCATGGTATACAAGAGGGATATTACATAACCTTATTGGGGTGAGGGTTTTTGAGATCTATTTTTTTTATATCTTTTACATGTTGTAGTTACTCTTTTGTTATCAAGTCTCTTTTATGCGATAATTCCCTCATGTCCGAGCCTTAGTCTAGCCTGTCCACAATAAGTAAATTATGAATTAAGTGCATGAGAAATTGACTAGTGTCTAATAAGTGGCTTAAGGTCGAAGGTGAGGACAGTGGCTGGTTCCCTTGTCGACACCGTGATGATACTCAGTTACCTTTCCTTGACCTCCAATATTTCCCTTTTTGTTTATCCTTTCTTAGGGGATTATTTTTCAGTCATTTTTAAATTGCGCCAATATTTTATTTCTCCTAAATCTACAGGTTTAGGGAATTAATCACCTACTTACTAGGTTTTACTGGTGGGGCCTTGGCCTTGAGCTCCTCACCATAAAAACAAGTACAATAGCATTAAACCATTACAAAATACTTAGGGCATATAAGAGGGATTTTACACTTTTGCACTAAATATGCCATTGTTAGTGACCATAAATCTTTGCACTAAATCTGTAGTTGATAGTGGTGAGGAAGATTTTCCCCATCTTCGCCATCAAATAATTAACTCCATGCATGTTCCCAACCCAAACAATCTTTAGGTTTTCAATCTTACTTAGGTATTTTTTAAAAATTACTGTTAAAGACTTGAGGACATTATGTATAAGGTATAATAGAAATACTTATCCTCACAAGTAATTATTTGATATGTAAATAACTTCTCACCTTGTAGTAGAAAGGAAAGTAGACTACTTAAAAGGTAAATTCTTTTCATTTAGGAGTTTTTAAACAAATTCTTTAATTAATTATATAATGGTAAATAACTTATCACTTTTCCATAAAAAGGAAATATTCTTATGAGAAGGTAATTACTTTTATTTAAGGGTTTATATAACCAATCCTTAATATATAAACACATTTATTTAGTTTATATACAAATAATTCTCACTATATTTACACCTATGTAAATAAACATAAATAAAGATTCTGACAATGAAGTATTCTTTTTTCGGTTATTAATTTTTATAAGCATTCCTCAAAAACATAAATACACCTTTGTACATGTCTTTATTTACCACAGAAAATTTATTTTCTATTAATGTATTAAAATAAAATTTGTGAGAATAAAACAAGTAGATAAACCTTTGAGGAAATAATATCATTGATTGCAATTTCTTCAAGAGAAAGCTTTAATCCTCTTACTAAAAGTTTTAGGGAGGTTTCCTTGGCATAAAATTAGCTATTATGAAAATAATGATAAAGAAAATATATATATCTTTTCTTTGATACCAAATGAGGACCATATTGACCCACTATTAGTTAACAAAGAAATCAATGTATTCATGACTTAATTCAACTTAGGATGACCCATAAGGCTTAGGTTGCCAAGGGAATCATTATTCTTCTTTAAATTCTCAAGGATTCACTCATTTTTTTAACCTCCACCCGCCCCTCCCATTGAATTCGTCCCCAATTGTTCTTAGTCACATCAAGTTTCCAGAATCCTAACACTATTGATCACATCCATAATTTTTCATAAGGTTAGGATGGTTACTTACAGTACCATTTTACTTCGAGTCTATTTTTTTAGGTTGAGGTAGAAAAGGGATGTTACACACAAATTAATCATAAGGAAATGAGAAGAATTTCTTAGATTGACATGACATTACCCCTGAAATGACCACTTGTTCAAGTCATTTAGAAAAATAAAATTTTAAACATGGTGGTAGTGTGGTTAATGCTATCTATGTTGCAGAAAAAACATCTTTATTACTATAATTTTTTAACAATTATAATAATATTTTAATGTTTTGTATAATAGTTTTTTTACTCATACCACCATGCCACAAAGGCCCTCTAATTCATGTAATTCTTATAACCTTTACATTGTCCACACAAATAGACTTGTCCTTATTTTTTATGTTATTACATTTTATATTCTTCACTTTGTAAATGTCAAAAAAAAAAGTTTTTATATGATTTTATTATTGTTTTGTAAGAAAGATATGTTTACAATTTTGGATAATGATTTTGTTTATGCCTAATATATACTATGCATTTTTTTCTACATTTTTAAAATACTTGTGAAAGAGAAATGAAAGTTAGATAGCCTTTAGTTTAGTCTTGTTCTTAGATTGATGGAAACAAAACATAATAGGAATTAACAATAATACTAAAACTCGGAATTTTATGGATGAGAAATGTTATCTTACATTAGGAGTAAGGGTTGTGTGGACTTATGAATCCCCCCTTAGACATCCCAAGTTGGATGGTAGACTAACAATGGACATTTCGATGACCCCATCTAAAGAGGGACCCAAAGTCAATCATACAAACCATTATGGATCTTAGTTTATAGCTTACAAATCCACATAGATGTCTCATTAGGCTCTTAGAAATCATTTTCAATATTTTCTTCACTTATTATCTTCATACCTAAATATTTGTTGTTATTCATTTTTTTTCTTGCACACATTTTATATTGTGTTTATGTAGAATTTTTTTTTTTATCTTCAAAAAATAGTTATTCATTATGAAAATAAACTTACCATGTTGTTTCCTTTGTTGTGAGGTACTACATATTATAAACATCTTTGATATAGAAATTTACTGAATAAATTAGCAATGGTCGAACCAAGAATAATACATATAGTTTGCATTCGACAACTTGTGGATAACCTCCATCTACATCGAAGACAATTCCAAAGCCATGGTAACCATCCTCGAAGGGGTAATCTTTTCACGCTAGAGTTGAAATAATAACTTGCAAGAAAATATGATGTTTCAGATACATAAACAATATTCATATCTAGTTTCCAAACAAAAGCTCCATTCTCTAAAGAATTTGACATAATATATGTAATATCCCGAATTTTGGACCTAACACTTATAGGCATGACCTTATTGATTATGATGTTATCTTGATGTTTTCTTTTGATAAACTGGGTTAAAGACCCCACTGCATATGAACATGATGATTTTTTTATATATTGTACGTAAGCCAATTTTGGATGATATATATATGCTTGTTTGTGTTGGGTGGGGACCCTGAAGCACATGATTGATGAGATGTTGTCTATTGAGCGAGGAGCTCTGGATCACATGAGTAATTACTGTTGTGTTGAGAAAGAATCTCTAGAGCACATGAGTATTTATATTTGTGTTGAGCATGAAGGTCTGGAACACATGAAAATATAACTTGGAAGTGCTGGGTATAAGTCGTGGAGCCTTCCATGTTGATGTTGAGCATAAGCTCTAAAACATCGGATCCTTGGCGATTGTATCCCTAGGTGTATTGTACAAGTACATCCTAGCATTAGTGTTGAGCGAAGAGCTCTGGAACAGCACTAAGTTTGTAATTCCCTATTTTTTAGTGTTGAGTATGGGCTTTGGTAAGTGCTAGGAGTTATTGAAAAGAATTAATAATTCCCGAGTGAAAACAACTCAAGAAAATATTGATCTCATCACACTTATTTATAAGTGATTAAATGAAATTTTTAATTTATGTATTCTCATCAAGTATTGAAGAAATATCATGTTATACGAGGGAATCCAACATGCAAGGATGTTTAGAGTTGCCTAGCCTAGTAGACCTAACCATCTACTTGATGACCTTAATGAAGAAAGTGTCGTAAGTCTAAGGATCAGAATATGTGATGCCCCAAAACAAATGTTAACAAATGTTATATTATTATTTCTTTTATACATGGTATGTATAAATATTTAATATAGTAATAATATTAATAATATGAGAAAGAAGGAAAAGTTTCATCTATTACTATTATTACTAAGATAAAAATTAAATAGTATAATACCTATAAAAGTCAAAATAGGAATGAGCTAAAAGTTTCTAAGTTAAAATATTAAAAGTACTAAATTAAATAAAAATGGTTAAATCAATAAATGAAGCATTTCTTGATTTAACTGCCCCTTTGACTGAAAATTCTTTCTTAGAAGTCTCGAGCCAAGGAAAGGCTTGGGGTTCTCATCTATTTTTTGGGAGTAATTATTCTGCCTGCTTTATCCCTCAAGCAAATTCTTGGGGGACAATTTCCTGAAAGGAAAAAGGAGAACTCATCCAAACCTAATATACCAGCTAGGAAACCTTACCTTAGGAGCTCTACGCTACTTGCATGTTGGAACCAGCTCAAGGGGATCCAGATTGAAACTAGGAACGGTTATGGGCCATGGTTGGGTGGAACATGGTAGTTACCAAGTGATTCAGTCATCTAATACAGAGGTTAGAGTATGCTTATGAATTGTTAATGCTGTTATTTGAGTGTGCAGGTTTCATCAATTAAAGGAGATTCAATTTACAGGTATGAATCCTTAGACTCCCTATTCCATTTTCTTAGAATAAATGTTCACTATGTTAGGCAAATGATTAGATTACATTTTTTAACCCTATGCACTTCTTTTCTGTTTAAATATTCTAGGGTTTACATTTTATATAATAACCCTAGGCTCTAATTTATTCCCTATGCTAGATTTATCTAGGGTTTATTCATTTAGTTTACTTTTGTAATTTTTAATTAATGTATAAATTTTTATCAAGGGTATTGCACCTTAGTTTTAGTTATGTATTATTTTTCGTGTTTAAATTGTGTTTCCTACAAACTAGATTTTATTCCAGATCTATTATCTAGCTATTCTTGGGCCTATATATTCTACTGACATATTTTGATTCGTCAGCATAGCAATGCTCAATTAAACACTAATACAAGTCTATGCTTCATTTAGGACCTAGATTTAATTTAGCATCATCTAATTATAATAGCAAGAAACTAATTAGTATACTATTAGTATATAACGAGTATACTATGCTATATATATACTAACAATTATGAAATAGAGTTATAAATCTAATCTACAACATAATAATTACATCTAAGCACAAATTTACAAACATCCCATACTAAATCTAAGATAGATATGAGCGAAGACGTGTCAATGTCTATATAAATAAATTTATGATAATTACCAAATCAATTTGATTAAAATAAACATTATCATAATCAAATAAATAGAGCACGTATCGAGACCATCCATTGGTCTATGATCTAGTCCATTTTCCAAATCAAAATTCACAGCCCTATAATATTACAAATTTACATAATCAGAATCGTATGCCAGAACTCAAATCTTCCCATCTAATGTTAGTCACAACCATCATATAACAAATAATCAAAGAAGTATTACAATACTTAAATTAAGAACCATGTAACTGCAACAAGGTCGTAGGATCAAATCATGTGGACACTCAAAATGCCCAAATAAAAACCACATTATTATCTATACACAAAAATCATATAATAACCAAGCCTTTGCACTTTGCACAAAGGTCACAGGAATGAATCCTGACCAATTGCCATTTCTCATACATAAAAACACGTTGCTCAATCATAAGGACTTTAATACACAACAATCGTTTTAATAAACCCTCAATATAGTAAACGAGCCAGGATCAAATCGTGTAAGGTCTTAGTGATTTTTAAAAAGCCACGCTGTATCATTTACATGTTTGCTATATTCTTTTAACATCAAATACATCCATTACACAGAACAATGTTATACACAGTTTATATGTGGACGGTATTTAATAACTCAATCCTTACACCGAGGTATACCATTACAACGCTTATATGCTGAATTTATGGTCTCGGCCTTCTCTACTAAAATAATTTACAGCTCTACAATATTACAAACCCTCTTACATAATAAACCAAAAAAATGTAATACATATGAATTTATGGATTATAAACACCAACTGTAAGTCTAATTCCCTTTCTCTATTGCAGCCACGATATAGAGTACCGACACCATGTAAGGCGTGGCCCCAAATCCATATCGCTGACAGGGTATTCATCATTCTAACTATTACAATCGACGAAGGAAAATGCCACATGAATAATAAAACAGGATTGAAACATGACATTATAATAAACCCAATGCTTATAACAAATGAAATATACACGCAGTCCAATCTTTAATAACCATTGCAATCATAAATGCAGAAGGCATTCAAAAATCGGGGTCTTAATACATTAACATAATTTACACAGTCAACTACTTACGACCTTCCACCATTGCAAGAAATGGTGCTTCCATGTTGAGTTTAGATCTTCCAACAGTAAACAAAATTATACATAGATCCTCCCAAGGCACCAAGTTTCGCTTCATGGGTCAACATTTTAATAATTACAAAAAAACCCAATTCTTTTTAAACATAGACTTGAAGGCCAATTAATTTTCCCATCACTTAAATCCTAACCACGAAAAGTTAAATCCCAGAATTAAAGCCAAGAGGTGGAGAGTAATGAATTGTTAGCAGGCTTATAGTAATGGTAAGGATACCGCATGACTCACATTCACGTAATGAACCATAAATCTTCTCACAAGCCTTGTCACCTGCAACCACAAAATGATTCGATGGATGAGAAGTATAATATCCATAGTAAGAAAACAAATAACCAACAATATTTTGAAACCAAACGACACCATACCTTCGTTATCCTGGAAGCCGCATTTATAGTATTAATGATGAAAGAAAGAGGAAAAATCTCCATCCATTATTATTTATTATCTAAAGATAATAAATAGTTCAAAAACTTACAAAGTTTAATTAGGAACTAGTTGAAAGTTCCCAAGTTAATATATTAATAATTACCCAAAGTAATTGAAAAAGGTTAAATCAAGAAACCAAGGTTTCTTGATTTAAGTGTCCCTTTGACTGAAAAGTCTATCTATAAATACTCAAGCCAAGGAAAGGATTGGGGTTTTGATCTATCATTAGAGGAGTTATTTTTATGCCTCTTTGCTCTCAACTAATTCTTGGAGAACATTTGCTTGAAAGGAAAAAAAGAGAACTGATCCACATCTAATACAACAGATAGGAAACCCTACCTTAGGAGCTCTAAGCTACTTGCATGTTGGAGTCGAGCTCGGGGGGATCTGTATTTAAACCAGGAATGGTTTTGGGTCATGGTTGGGTGGAGTGTGGTAGTTCCCAGGTGATTGGGTCATCAAAACAAAGGTCAGATCTATCGTAATTTGTTAATCATGATTATTAAAAGTGTGCAGGTTCAGCCATTAAAGGAGCTTCAGAAAATTACATGTATGAATTCTTAGTATGTCAAATCACTTTTATCATAGTTGTTGGCTGATTTAATTAAAGGTTTATATCATATTTCTAAATGATTGTTCTGTCTATATCTTCTTCAGTTTACATTTCTTAAATCATAACCCTAGGCTGCAAATTATACTTCATGCTGTATTCACTTGGGTTTGTTCATTTAAGTTAGTTTATGGATTTATCTTCCTTACTTAAGCTAGGTTTAATGAAAACTAGGTTTTGTTTCCGATTACTATGTAGTTGTACTTTTAACCTTGCTTACTCTACTCACATATTCCATTTGTCACTAGAACATGTTATAGATTAAAATAGATTAATCTTAGAAACAATATTTAAATACATAAACTTACAGACTAGATAACCTAAGGTACTATCTACAATATGAACTATTATGAATTTAAATAAAGATATATAGACATCAAATATAAAAAAATCTAAAGGCCATCTATAAATTATTCTACATTTAAATATATGTTAAATAAACCGTTAAAGACCTTTCAAGGTCCGCACCATTAATTATCTGCTAACTAGCAAAGGATTGCATTTAAAAATACACCATCATAAATAAATGAGCAAGACTTTTCATGACCATCCTTCTGGTCGAAGATTCACATCTCTGTTCACATCTAAATCCATAGTCCTAGTAATTAAAATGATTAACATTATAATCGCATACACAAACAATTTAAGGGTCCCATCTAATATCACCCATAAACATTCACATATGAATTAACCAAGTAAAAAAAATCGAATAACTCTGTAATTTTTAAACAGAGGTCACGATATTGAACTTGTGGCTTCACAAACCCAATTTAGAGGCCTCAATAAAAAACCATCTCATATATGCTTAAATAATAACAAAAATTACATAACATACATCTCATTCCATATAACGAAGTAAAACACCAAATAAAAGCATACACAAGAATCAGTTCATATATTAAACATATTGAAATCATATTACAAGAACAACAAAATTTCAACCCAAAATATGACACCTTGCATGTCTAAAATTTGACACTTCTCAGTTGCATATTTTACACATGCACTTTTTTTTGTCGTCGATGGCATAGTGTTAGATATTCGACATGATACCTATGTCGGTCGAAGATCCAATGCCACAGGGTGTTTCCTATTTGACAGTTATCCATTTCAAAATGTCACTAAAAACTTGCACAAACTATCGAATATCCAACGCCTACCGACACTCGAAGGGTCGGCCTTCTAGCAGGCTGAAGTGTCGTACTCATGGATACGTTGTCCATGTTTTTTCTGGAAAGCATTAATCTTCGACACCTACCTACACTTGAAGGGTTGGTCTTCGGATGGGATGAAGTGTCAGACTCATGGCCATACCGTCGAAGTTTTCCTGAAAGCATTGAATATTTGACAGGAAAGGTGTCGGAGGTTTAATAAAAAGCATCGATTGAGCGTCGGCTGAAGGTGTCAGATATTTAACAAAAGCATCAGAACACCATTGAAAAAGTGATGCCTAGTGGTAGATTTAACAAAAAAAACTCGATAGGTTTCCATTCAGGAAGCGGTGTAGTGCATTCACTTAAACATATAGTAACAGTGGCAACATTTGAATATCTTGAACACATGAATATTTTGTGATATTTTACAAGAAGATGGGAAATTTCAAGATGTTTTACTTGTACCTTATATGTTTGAAAAATATGATTTCCCTCTATAAAATGACACACTCAATCCATGGTAAGCAAGTTATCTTCACCAAATACTCAATAATTGTTTCAGAATCAATTGATGGTTCAAAGATTTCACTTGGAAAAGTTGATCACAAAAATAAATTGTATGTTTTTTCAAAGTTTTTGCTTAAAACTTCTAATTTAACTTTGTTAATACATTCTAATGATGTTAGTAAGTTATGGCAAGATATGTTTGGGCATATTACCTTTTGATAATTGCATCAATTAATCAAATAAGACAGGATAGTGGGGTTGCCACCTATATCCTTCTTAGATGTAGTTTGTCCAATATATACTCTTGGTAGGCACCTTGAAGAGAGATTTGAGAAAGGAAAGGCTAAGAGAGCCACATCACTTCTTGAGGTTGTGCTCGGTGACATTACTGGTCCCTTCCCTCACCTATCTATGAATAAATAAATATACATACTTACCACTAACCTTCATTGATTACATCTCTATATACACAGGGGTCAACTTCTTAAAACACAAAGCTGATGTGTTTTCTTGTCTTCAAGATTTTAAAGCTCTTGCAGAGAAACAATATTGTAAGGGTATACATATCCTTCACATAGATAATGGTGGAGATTATTCCAATAAATATGTAAATAATCTATATCCTTTTCATTTACAGTTCTTTACCTAAAAACTCTTACAACATATCAGTATGGTATGCTTCTATATATCTTTTTCATTCTAGAGCACACACTCTGCCGATGATCATTAAATTTT
This sequence comes from Pseudotsuga menziesii, assembly GCA_001517045.1. NCBI lineage: Eukaryota > Viridiplantae > Streptophyta > Pinopsida > Pinales > Pinaceae > Pseudotsuga > Pseudotsuga menziesii. The sequence goes on from LPNX010201322.1 coordinate 383,577, forward strand.
ATGCATCAAAGTAATCTAATTAGTGTTTTAGATATGATATATTTTCACTAAACATGTCCAAATGAGTGATGATATAGAATCATTTTGTCAAACATATAAATAAAATTAATTCTCAAGTCCAAGTCAACCGAAGGACTAAAATGTAAAATATAAGTATTTTGTGGATGCCCAATGGAGATATAAATCACTTGAGAAGAACTCAGTGTTGACGTAATTGTAACTTTGGAATGTATTCACTTGTATTTCTTATCTATTGTAACCCAATGTTTATTTTGGGATGTTATCATGTTATGTCATGACCCGATGTTCCGATCAGGAGAATCAATAATGTAAACAAGTCATGTCAAGTTTTGTGAGTAACCCTCTTATTGTCTAAGGGTTAAAGTCCCCGTAGTTCTGGGGCACTAGGGTTATGAGACGCTCCTAGGAGAGGTCAGCCCTAGTAGGGTTTTAGTCATGCTGGGATTAGTATAAATAGAGATCTGGAGTCTCTATTTAGCACACATCACAAACACACTCAAGTGTAGTGCATAGTTGAGGAAGGAGAAGACACTGGGGCTAGACAAGAAGAAGGTTACTGCTGTCAAGAGAGAATCTTACTGTTTTGTGGTTTTACCTTTTGTGATGATTCTATCTCTGAGGAAGTTGCGGGGTTTTCTCCATTTATGGTTTCCCCAAGGAAAAACACGGTGTTCATTGTCTCTTGTGTTTGATTGTTTTACTTGTTGTTCTCTTAGTTAAATATCCTAACATAATGCTAGCTTGAATGTTGAAAAACTAACATAGTATCAGAGCTAACCTGAGAAGACACTATGCAGCTATAGGAACTAGGTATTCCTACTTTTTATATCTCTCTCCACAGACTTTCAGCAAAAGTAAGGTGGAATGACTCTCCTCCTTAGGGTGCATCTTTCTATCAAAGCAGAATCCAATTATGAGGTTTTTCAGTTTTTGACCAAACACTACTGCCAAAAATTAGGGCTTTTCACAGAAGAGAAATTTTTTAGTGATCCCAGGCCTGGATTGATCTCCTCCCCAAAATGGAAGTTAGGAATCAATTTTAAAGAATTTGGTTGGACAGAACTCCAAAAAAGAAAAACCCTAATTTGCTCTTGAACCAGCTCTGCAGGATTTCAACTCAAAATTTAAATCTGACATCTTGACCTAGTAAGATCGAAAATCATTTGTATTTCAATTTGAGGTTCTCAGTTAAGATGTCTCATCATACCTAGATTGATGAAAATCTTGAGGGAGCTGATAACTACCGAGCTTGGAAGTATAGGATATCCTTGGTCATGGAAGAGAATGAGTTAGACTCCTACATCCATGAGGAGGTTTCAGTTCTAGAGGGAGATGAGGCTAGGGCCTTGCATAACAATAAGTTGGTTATGGAAAAGAGAATCATTTCTGATTCTATCAATGATCATTAGAGGAAATTTGGGGTCTAAAATGGGCCTTATCAGAAAACGTGCCAAAATAAGTTTTTTTGAGTTGGAATTCAAGAACCAATAGAATTTCAATAAAATAAGTTAACCATAATGGTTGAATTGACATATTTGTCATTAAAAAAAACTACTTTTTTTGTTCATATTTTCGACATATCTCATTGTGTTTTTACTCAAATTTCAATCGAGAGAGATCGTTGGATGCGGAATTTGATTTCGCATCCAACGAGTACCCACATTGCATACTTTTTACGGACCTCGCTACCCCAAAAACAAGAAATACCTGAAAAAACGTGATGATGACATCATCATGACATTTTTTCAGGTATTTCTTGTTTTTGCGGTAGTGGGGTCAGTCAAAAGTATGCAGTGTGGGTACTCATTGGATGCGGAATCAAATTCCGTATCCAATGAGCTCTCTCAATCGAAATTTGAGTAAAAACACAGGGAGATATGTCGAAAATACGAACACAAAAAGTAGTTTTTTTCTTTCTTCCTC
>LPNX010201322.1:395035-406909 GCA_001517045.1 Pseudotsuga menziesii
TGGGCTGCATAGTTGATAGCTTTGGCCCAGTACTTTGGTGGCAAAGTTTTGGCCTCCATCATGCGTGTTGCCATCTCCTTCAGTGATCTATTCTTCCTCTCAGCAACACCATTTTGCTGTGGTGTGTAAGGGATAGAATGCTGCATCTGAATACCTGCATCTGCATAATAATTAATAAACTCAAACTTGACATACTCACCACCATTGTCAGATCTGAGGGCCTTAAGTTTCCTTCCAAACTGGTTTTCAACGAAAGCCTTAAAGACTTTGTAGAGGCCAAAAACTTCAGACTTGTGTTTCAGGAAGTGAACCTAGCAATACCTGAAAAAGTCATAAATGAAATTCAATGCATATTTGGACTGACTCATGGACATATGATGGAATGGGGTAGAAACATCACCGTGGATCAGCTTGAGGGGTGCAGAGGTTCTCTCATGACTAACTCTCTCAAATTTATGCTCTGGGTGTTTTCCTAGGATGCAACCTTGGTAGACTCCTTTCGAAAATTTTATCTTGGGAAACCCTATGACCATCTCTTTTTCACTAAGATCAGAAAGATATTTGTAGTTTAGGTGGCCAAATATTTCATGCCAAAGATTGCTCGCTTCATTAGCATGAATCAGAAGAGTAGAGGGGTTTGAGTAAGGTAGGAAGTGTGAGAACATGTATACCTTTTGAGCATGATTCGCAACTCCTTTTGCAATGACTCTACCAGTTGAGATCTCTGTGATCTCAACTTCATCGGGGGAGAATATGACCTTCAAAGGAGACCCAGTGTGGGTCATCTGGTACAATGATAGGAGGTTGGAGGCAAGACCAGGCACATACAACACATTGCTGAACCGACCATGATCAAGATCTATCCTTCCTTTGCCTAAAATTTCAGTGAGAGAGTCATCTCCTAGTACTATTCATGGTTCTTTCGACTTGTCCAATGAGGAGAAAGCCTCCTTAGTCAAAACCATGTGTCTTGAAGCTTCAGAATCAATGATAAAACTGGGTGAGATTGATGTGATAGCAACCAATGCATGAACTCTCTCTCTTTCATCTGAACTTGATCCTCCTTCTCTCTTCTTTGAGCTTTCTGGAAGGGAGATGTCATTCTTCTCCAGGAGTTGGGTCAGCATATCAATTTTATTTTTCATACAAGATATTTCAGAGTGATTTCCCTTATTGCAGTATGTTCACTTGTTCATTTCACCTTTGTTTTTCTTCTTCTGGTAGTTCTTCTTGGGACCTTGTGGATCCTTTGGAGACTGTTTCTTGTCTCTCTTTTGCTCAGGTGGATTTTTAGCTTTCTTTTTGCTTTTTGAATCCACCTTCGAATCTTTAGCAATCAACGCTTGATCTTTGGATGGTTTGATGGTGCCCATCATCACCAACTTGTCCTGTTCTTGTGTGAGATATTCCATGAAATATGCAAGGCTAGGCATCTTCCAGGTTCGAGCTATCAGTTTTGTGGCATATAAGGTCAAAAAAAACACTAAATAATAAGGTCCTAGCTTCGAGAGGATGGACAGTAAGAGCTGATCATCTTTCTTTTCGATCCCACATTGTTTCAGCTACAAAACTAGTGCTTTGAACTTGGACAAATATAGCTGCAGGGATTCAAATCTTGTTGGACTCAGAGAAATATGCTCATTTTCTATTTGATTTCCCCTCATCTCATCTATCTTTCTGAAAAGATCAGCAAGCTTCTCCCATAATTCATTCGGTGATTTCAATCCATCAACCTGGAAAAGGAGGTCTCTGGAAATACTCAGACATAGGAGGCCATAAGCCTCATCCCTCCTGTTGTGCCATTTTATCTTCTCTGCAGCTGCATTGGGCTCTGCTTATGTTGCCATTGTCACCCTGTAGAGGCCTTTCTCTCTCAACAGTATCTCCATCTCTTCTTTCCATTCAAATAAATTGAAAGGAGTCAAGATAGTTTTCTGTGATTGATCCATAGCTTAGAAAATCTATCCCGGCTGTTAGTAGAAGGCTCCCAGTCACTGATGTCGAACCTGCAAAACAATTTTGAAGGAGAGATAACAATATACAATGGCTCTGATACCATGTGGAAATTGAACCAGGTGATAGATTAATTTTACTCACAAGAATTAACAATTGATCATGCAAAATCACTCACAAAGAGACTGAAAATTGGAGCTGAACACTAAACTGTATTAAATCAGTATACAATAGCCAACCCTGTATAATAATAGGTTGCTGTATAAATAAAATACATTAGGGATTTTAATGCATGAGGAGCAATTCGAATCTAGCATAAAGCAGGATTACTAAAAATAAGCAAATCCCCCATAGGTGTAAAAAGATGATCCCAAATCTGTCATGGAGCTCACGAATTTGCAAAATGTCTTAGGAAAGATAAAGAGTGGTGTAATGGTAGCTCATACATTCTTTTTCATGGAGAAAAGAGTGGAGGATGAAGAGGACAAAAAACTAGTTCACCTCACCTAGTCTAGCTTTTCTATTTTCCTTAAAACACTGAAAAAGCAGGGAATAAAGCAGAAAAAGTAGAAGGGCACCTAGGAGGCCAGGAATAAAGAATACTTGATTCCTTGTGCTTTCCCATGCACTACATGAGTCAAATGAGGCAATTTTGACTACTATGGATAGGTAAAAGACAACTTGCACGAGGCGGGACACATGAACTAGGTTAATAAGACAAAAATAATTAAATTAATGTCTAAGTGGGTAAACTATGGGTTGATTATTCTAATAGAAAGATATGGGGCTCCAGAAGAGAATCACAGACAAAGAAAGAGGACTAGATCCTGCTCCAGGTATGTAGCATTACTATGTGATTTCATTGATAAAGAACTTTCCAGTTATGAAGAAGTGGCAGAACGGAAAGAATGGAAGGATGCTATGATCGAAGAATATCAATCAATCATGAAGAATGATGTTTGGGATGTTGTCCCAAGCCCACAAGGGAAGTCAGTTGTAACATCCAAATGGATCTGCAAGATCAAGCATGCTGTAGACGGTAGCATTGAAAAATATAAGGCAAGATTTGTGGCTCGGGGTTTCCCTCAGAAAGAAGGAATAGATTATGAAGAAACATGTTCACCTATATCTAGGTACACTTCCATTATATCAGTACTTCCTCGGGTTGCAGTGATGAAATGGAAGATACACCAGATGGATGTCAAGACTGCTTTCTTGAATGGTGTAGTAGAAGAGGAAGTGTATGTAGAGCAACCACTTGGTTTTGAGACACATGACAGGGAGTCTCATGTGTGTAGATTGAAAAAACCCTATAGGGTTTGAAACAGGAACCCAGGACATGGTATGGTATAATTGATAGCTTTCTATCTAGTTTTGGATTTACCAAGAGTAAAGCAGATTCCAACCTTTAGTACAAGGTTGAATATGGAAACCCAGTGATGCTTCTACTATATGTAGATGATCTATTTGTGATAGTTATGGATGGGTTGATTGTTGATACAAAGAGAAAGCTTGTTGCTGAGTTTGAGATGAAGGACTTGGGTATGATGCATTATTTTATTTGTATGGAAATGTGGCAGAGTGCAGATGGAATATTCCTTGGACAAGGAAAGTATGCAGTAGAGATCTTGAAGAGGTTTGGGATGATGGACTAGAAGGCTATGGCCACACCTATGGCATCGAACCTGAAGCTATTGAGCAATGCTTCATCAGATTCGGTTGATGCTATGATGTATCGTCAGATGATTGGGTCCTTGATGTACCTGATGAATAGGAGAACAGACATTTTCTTTGCTGTGAACACCTTGAGCCAGTTCTTTACAGATCCAAGAAATGTTCACATGATTGCTGCAAATAATATTCTAAGGTACCTGAGGGGTACAATTGATTATGGTCTCAAGTACGATGCATATCAGAAGATTAACCTGGAGGGTTATGTTGATCCAGATTGGGCAGGTAGTGCCATCGATAGGAAGAGAAATTCAGGGTGTTGCTTCAGTATGGGATCAGGTGTGATCTCCTGGTTTAGCAGGAAGCAATCTTGTGTGGCACTAAGTACAGCTAAAGTAGAGTATGTCACAGCTTGATCTACTAGTTGTGAGGTAGTATGGCTGCAGAAGCCACTGTCTAATTTATTTGATCTCCAGATGGATGCTACTTGTAAACATTGTGACAGCCAGAGTTGCATGAAGTTGTCAAACAATCCAATGTTCCATGACAAGTCGAAGCATATCAAGATCAAGTATCACTATATCAGGAATATGGTGCATAGGGGAGTAGTGAAGCTCCAGTATGTTGCGATGGATGAACAGATAGCTGATGTGTTGATGAAGCCATTGGCTAGGGTGAAGTTTGAGTACTTTAGGGAGAAGCTTGGTGTTCTCTAGATAGAGGTTTCCTCCAAGGGAAAGTGATGAGTCCCACAACCATTATGACTAGTAGGTCATATATAAGGGCTAATCCATTATGATGTGACAGTAGGATTAGGTCCTACATCATTAGATATAAGGGCTACCACCTTTCTGACAAGTAGGTCAGATGTGAGTGCTGGCCATTTTGATGTAGGATGATCTCCTACATAGATGTAATTTCTACCTCCTTTCTGATGAGTAGGTCATATGTGAGCGCTGGCCATTATGATGTAGGATGAGATCCTACATAGATGTAAGGGATACCTCCTTTCTGATGAGTAGGTCAGATGTGAGTGCTGGCCATTCTGATGTGACTATAGGATTAGGTCCTACATGATTAGATATAAGGGCTACCACCTTTTTGATGAGAAGGTCAGATGTGAGTGCTGGCCATTCTGACAAGTAGGTCAAATGTAAGGGCTACCAAAGACCTATGAGGAGGTAGGCATACACCAAGCATGAAATAAGGTTGGCTCTGTAGAACTTCTTATGACAGGAAGAATCATTATATAGCACATATGATTATGACCAGAGGAGATCCAGATCAAGCTATGATCCAGATCTAGTTATGAAGACTCCAAGAGATCCAGATCGAGATCCAGCAGTGATGATCCATATTGAGTGATGATCTACATCCAGCAATGATGATTCAATTTGAGTGATGATCCAAATATAGTGATGATGTCTAGTTAAGATGATCCAAATATAGTGATTATCTAGATCCAGTGATGATGTCCAGTTATGATGATCCAGATCGAGTGGTGATCCAGATCTAGTGATGATGATCCAAATCGAGTGATGATCCAGATACAGAAAAGAAGATGGAATGAAGATAAAGATGACTTGAAGATAATATGAATTGGCGATGAAGATGATGAGAATATCCAAAGAAGAAGACTAGTGATGAAAATTGTGTCGAGAGAATACATTCCTATTTAAGAGGGAGTGTTGACGTAATTGTAACTTCAAAATATATTCACTTGTATTTCTTATCTATTATAATCCGATGTTTATTCTAGGATTTTATCATGTCATGCCATGCCCTAATGTTCCGATTGGGAGAATCAATAATGTAAACAATTCATGTCAAGTCATTGTGGGTAACCCTACTATTGTCTAAGGGTTAAAGTCCCTATAGTTTCGGGGCACTAGGGTTATTAGACTCTCCTAGGAGAGGTCAGCCCTACTAGGGTTTTAGTCATGCCGGGATTAGTATAAATAGAGAGTTGGACTCTCTATTTAGCACACATCACAAACACACTCAATTGTAGTGCATAGTTGAGGAAGGAGAAGACACTGGGGCTAGACAAGAAGAAGGTTACTGCTGTCGGGAGAGCATCTTATTGTTTTTTGGTTTTAACTTTTGTGCTCATTCTATCTCTGAGGAAGTTGCAGGATTTTCTCCATTTATGGTTTCCCCGAGGAAAGACACTGTGTTGATTATCTCTTGTGTATGATTGTTGTACTTGTTGTTCTCTCAGTTAAATATCCTAACATTATGCTAGCTTTAATGTTGAAAAACTACCACTCAGGGCATTATAAAGGATAGAAAAATAATTTAGTTTTCAATCAAAGATAAGGGCGAGAGATAAGTTTTTTATTTACAAATAAATTCATAAATGTAAGAAAAGATACCAAGGAGTCTTATGAAATGGTGCAAATAAGAGTCTTAGATGGCATAAAGTCCAATAATGTTGAAAAATGTGACACTATGAAGGAAGTATTAGTATAATTGAGTAGAATTCTAGAAGGATATGTTCAGATTACAAATGAGATTCCAAGCAATTTTCCTCTAGAGAGGAGGATTGGGAACAAGATATACATAATTAATTCATCCATGTATGTATATTCTTCATTAATTACTCTTCTTCATATTACTCCATTTATCCTTCAAGTTAAATGGCATAAACAACTTGTCAAGTATTGGTTTCCCATGTTCCAATATTCATTTCCATGGGATTACATTGGTTATCTCATTGGAAATATGATCTGCATACTTTTCTTTATGAAGACAAACTTCCCTCAAAATGAGCCAGTTGGATCCTATAACATATTACTGAGTTTTTTGTTAAGCTCGAAGGGCTGTTTTTTAAGAACGTACATGGAAATCAAGATTTTCACCTAGAATGGTAGATGCATATAATTTTAAATATTCATCATGAATGAATATCACACATTGGAATAGTACAATGTTCACATAGTGTAATAGCATACAAGCATTAGTTGTGCCACACCCCTGTGCAATAGCATATCGTGCATAGAACTAGAAAACATCACTAACTTATACAAGAAATTTACAAAATATCAAAGGTATGCAAGCTTTACTGATGGACCAACTAGCAAAGAAGTTCCAAAATATGCAATAGAAACACAACCTATAGCACAGAAACCTGCAACAAAATGTTCATAAAATGCCATCAATATTTTCATAAGATTCCTTAAGAAGCAATCATGTGCCCAATTGAATAATATGGAATGTATGCTAACGTATTGATTGATCATCAATGAGGAAGTCTCTCATGTCAAACTGAAGGAAATAGCAAAATCGATTTATTAGAGTATATTAATCCCATGACATACCTACTAGTAACTATGAATCATACAAATAACATGGTATGCATGTGTTTGTCCTTAAATGCAGTCAATCTTAAACCTAGGAAACTAGCATGATTCTATTGCATACCTTCCAGTAACCCTTTCGAGTAACAGGACCATATTGATGTTTACCCTTGAAGTGATTAGGATCAACATACTTCATTTTTTGTCCTATTACAATAGTTTCATGTTAGGACCCATCAAATAAATTTATGTTTGTTTATGAAAATAACAAAACCAATCTAAATAAATACAATTCTATTACAATGTAAATTACAATAGTATTCAACTATTCAAGTAAATTAATTGTTAAGAATAGATCACTTGATAACACATGGATAACCAAACCTACTATCTATATAAGGCCATCGATCTAATCAAAATGCCATTTCTTGTCTCTTAACTATGGAAATGTTTCTCAATGCTATCTGTAACAATTTTCAATGGAGGAGTCAAATAGCAATAGTGAAAATTATACACTAAAATGATAGAAATAGATGTTTTTTAATGTATTCTTCCTTACCATTCATTAAGGTCCTCTTTGTTTCGAGAGTAATTTAATATTCTATACTAAATCGGACCAACCACATGAAGGTGGAAGCTCTTATGGCCCCTCCTCCCCCCCTCACATTACTCTCAACTCCCCAAACACAATGCATATACTTCGAAATAAAAATTTATTTCACTATTTCACAATCCAAATAAGAATGCATCTACAATGCAAATAACAATGCATCTATTGCAAATTATTTCACTCGATAGTTGAAAGATGCTTTCATTAAATCATTCTTTAAATCATTCATTAAACCATTCAATCATTCAACAGCTGAAAAAACCATTCATTAAACCATTCATTAACTCATTCATTAAAACATTCATTTAGTCAATGGAGGAAAAAAAATCAATAAACCTTTCATTAAAGCATTCATTCAAACATTCATTCATGAAACAGAGGAAAAAACCATTAAATGTTTCTTTTTTATATATATAAGAATTACTGAAAATTGTTTAGTCACTTCCTTTTTACTTTTCTTCTCTTTAAATATTTAGTTAGATTCGCATCTTCCAGAATCTGATCATCAGTATCCCTACCAGTCTGCTCGCAAGGTTGAACTTCAGGCGAGGGGCAATGAATTTCTGCAATAATGTCAAAAATATTTTATTAGTATATTTATATTTTGATAAATACGAGTAATTAATTTAAAAAAAACATTACAAATGTGTGTTTTTACCTGCGATGGGCACATCAGAATGTTCAACATTATCTCGTATAGGCCCAACCTGTTCCGTGTTATTTGCATATACATGCTCTGCAGTTGAATTGTGTAGAATTAGAATTAATGTTCATCATCTGCAATGGTCTATAAAAAATAGTAACACATTAATAAATTCATTACCAAGTTGAGAAGCATGATCTTCGTGGTGTTGGTCATGTACATCCGCGACATGAATGGGATCATTACTTTCCTGCACAAAAAGGAATAAATAATTTATTTTAATTTATTTAAAAGGAACAAATTGCATGCGAATTACTAAATTATCATTAAACTATACAGTTTTTACATACCTAGGAACCAGATGGATCAGCAGAAGACTGTGCAGTATTCCCAGACAAGCTTTTCCGGTGTTTAGGAACGGCGTCAAATCCTTGTTCGAATCCAAGCTTCATGTAATCCCCACTGGGCAATTCTTTGAACCAGCCAGCCTTCATATTTGCATGATGTCATTAATTTTACATTTTTTGTTAGAACAAAACAAAAATAATAATCTATATGATATTTGGATGCAGATTCAGGTTTTGCGATACTTACATATCAGGCCGCCAAGTTGGAGTAACCACTCGGCCCAAGCTTATGTTGGCCAATTTTTCCAATTCTTTCTTTGGTGGCCTTAGATGTGTCCAAGAGCCTACTTAAGTTTTTAAATACATTTGTCGATGTAGCAAAATTGATATAAAAACTAGTCATAATAAGGCTTAGCACTACATTTTGGAATATATTGCATACCTCCTTGTTCCACCTCGTGGTATCTTTCTTGATTTTCTCCGACCCTTCTCTTTTCCATTTTCCACTAGTGCTTTCCACTTCATATATGAAATTGTTGGACGACACTCATACCAAGGGTTCTTTTCTAGGTGAACCCTATACTCGTCTCGAACAATCTTCAGATGTTTTTCATCGTTCTATAGGACCTTTGATGTATTGATTGTATCCTTTTCGAATAGACTAACCAAGCAATTAGTCAGATCATCCTCTAAAGCTTTTGGTTTCTTATTCCACATTGTGTAGATGGTAGCCATGAATATCTCTAAGGCCAAATCATTCATATGTTTATAAAATATATCATTTCCTGCAAAACATTAATGCCATCATTAGTAAACATTAAAAAATATTATCAGTATATTAGAAACAAATTATAAAAACTAAAATGAACAATCTATAATGACCTGGAATCCTCTCTATCTTTATTGGAACCAATTCTTCATTCACAAAAAATGTACACACTATTGAACCAGTGCTAGTCACACAAGAAGATGTAGGAAATGGTTCCACATCTTTATCTAACACTTCATCCACCCGTTCTTCTGCAGCATCTGTTGTGGGTGGGGTAACATTGGATGCACCCTCTGTTTCCCTCGGGGGTGTCACATAGCATGTTTTCGGCTATTCAGTGGACAATATGGGAGCAATATTTGCTGTAGGTGGAGTGGTTTGGTCACTAAGACCAAAATTGCCTTGACCACCACTGATAATCTCAATAGCGTGCTGTAAATTCAAACCATTGTATTATAATTTCAATAGCATATAAAATCAAATATTATAAAGTTTTTATACATGAATTTACATTATTATTTGATAACTTACGTCCACTTGTTTGCGTTGCTGTAACAACAATTGAGTCCTTTTTTCAAGCCCTTATGTTAGTGGAACTGCTAATGTCAGAAGAATCATTTCCTCATTTTTTTTTTGCCTTGTATTTTGTAGCACCCTCAATGGGTCTACAAACTCTCTAATTTCATTATCTCTCATCAACCAAGAGACCTCATTTTGTAAAGAGTTTTGAGACGTTGTTTCATAAACTGAATCCCTTATCTGCAATTGAAATATATAAAAAATTGCTTAGTCTTTGAAGCAATAGTGTGTGCAAGTAATTATATTAGGGATTACATCTAGGATTACCTGATGCCTAGATGAGGGTGTGGTCTGATCAACAGATGGGGATTTATCTCGATTAGCCACCTGCAAAAAAAGTAGACAACATTATCATAATGAACGCAATATGTAACAAATAACAAATACAGAACAAAAATAAACACTATGCTACATGTTTAATATGTGTACATTTTTTGATTATTTAGAATGTGAAATTACATTTAGGTTTACTGGTTGCATTGAAGCTCCGGTTGTTTGGTCAACAGCTGGGGACTTTCCCCTATCATTCTACAAAAGAGGTACACAACATTACCATCATGAACACAAACATAATAACCAAATAATACATAACAAAATAAACATTATGCATCACGATATACATTTTTATGATTTTAAAGTATTTGAAATCGAGAATTACATTCATGTTTGGTTGTTGCCCCGATGCTGTAGTTGACTGGTCAATAGCCGATTGGCTTCCCTGATCAACACTCTGCATGGAAAATAGATAATATTATATAAATGAACCTAATATACTAATGAAAATACATAACAATGTATCTGTATGTCCATCCTAAATTTAATGTTACATTGGCAATATCGATGTATACCTGCTTCCTTGACTCAGGTCGACAAACATCTACGTAGATGGAGGTTCCCCTGAGAGAACCCTGCATCAAAAACATACTAAAAGTTACATATGGAAACATGAAAAGTAGAAAATTACAATTATATGCTAACGAAAAGTCCTATAGATGTTAAAATAATTAATAAAAGGGTGGTTAAATTGTTTGTTGCACCACAACCATACTAACAGTGTTTGTATTTGCATGATTCAAATTGTAATCAATAAGCAGTTCTTTGCTAGTAGCTATTGATTTAATTACACATAAAAATACACAATTTCCTTCACGTGACTCGAATATGCAGTTGGGTTGCTTTAGTGTAGACCCTAGTTGTGTACTGTTTATAAACCCCACAATATTACTAGTTGTTTTGGTCCTTCTGTCCATGTACAATGTTGCTCCTTTATTTTGAGATTTTTCTTTCAGTTGTATATAATTCGTAGACAACCCATATCTACACATACTTCGTATATATTATACCAGGCACATCCAATCACTATAGTTGTAACAAGGTCCAAAATACTTCGTCAATTCTGTACATCTACCATATCCAATCTTTATGCCATCCATGCAAAACAACCCCAATCCATGCAATGACGACGATACAATTCTATATATCCTCTCATTCACACAAAAATCAATGTTTACTTGAGGAATATCACTAGGCACCCATTGTTTAACTAGGTGTTGGTACCTTAAGGGCACTTCGATGCCTACCACTGTCTCATCATCATAGGAACATGACCCCCCTCCTTTGAGAAAAAAATTCATGCGTTTGTTGAATTTTCTTCTGATCTTCAAACATCTAGTTTATCTATCACTTGTAGTCCTATTGGATGTGTCATTTTCCTATAGCCTTCCAAAAATCCCTTCGTTCCAGGAAGACAGGTCTCACAAATACCTGTTTGGTTCTACATGCACCATGGCCGAAAAAAAAAATGGCATAAACATAGGAAAATACTAGCAAAAAAACTTGGAAAGAATTATAAGCAAAAAAAAATGGAAATACTTATAAGCAAAAGACTTGTTAAAGAAAAATCTTGTCAAGAATGAGTTTGGCTAATAGGTGTGGGAATTTGGTAGCCCTAAAAATTCTAATGTATGCCCCTCTTTTAGTTACATACAAGTCTCCATTCTCAC